>JAVXUO010002737.1:0-48734 GCA_033065855.1 Escallonia rubra | reverse complement strand
GCTATAAGGTTGTGAGCCCATCCCGGTACGAGGGTAGAAGCCCCCCTGTGATTGAGACGGCGATAGCTATAAAGTTGTGAGCCCATCCCGGTAGCATGCAACATGATTGTGGCGCATGGGCGCGGTGCCTATGGCACGAGACAATACTTGGTGCCGGGGGCACATGTTATGAAGGTGGCGCGGCGACGATCGTCGCGAAGCAATACTTGGTGCCGGGGAAACGTATCATGATGATGGCGCAAGGGCGCGGTGACGAACGTCGCGGAGCAATATTTGGTGGTGGGGCACGTATCATGAGAATGGAGCAAGGGCGCGCGTCGGGTGTCCCGAAGACGGGATCTGAGCTAAGTGTACCTGTCATAACAAGATAATGAATGCAACATGTAGTAGTGACAAAGTTGGGGAGTGATGGTATGCGGTTGTCAACGACGGGTTATTCAGAGGTAGTGTGCGACTTTGGGTGACGGGCATCGCGAGAGCGGTGCGCGATCATGGGCGTCGGACGACAGACGTCACGGAGTTGATGCACGAACGTTGGTAAACATCGCGGAGGTGCAAAGACTCGAGAAAATAAGTGTGCGCGATGGGAGAGGTCATAGGCCAAAGTGGGGGGAAGGCCAAGGCCAACCCCTCCTGGCGGCCGAGGCCGACCCCCTGGGGTTGGCCAAGGCCACATGGCCAACTCCCATGAAAGAGCCCAAGGCCACTCCCCCTCTCTGATGAACTTCGGGCGCGTTGACGGTAGGTGTTTTGATGGGCAAATACAAATCTGGAAGTTGCATCATGACGAGCGTGTCGACGTGAATCGTACCTACATGACGAACGAGATGTCAAAGTCATGTGCAAAGCGTACGAAGCGAAAAAAGTACGAAAATGGGTTTGCGCGGAAGGGTGAACCACCGGGGGAAAATGGCCGAGGCCAACCCCCTAGGCATGAGGAAGGCCGAGGCCGACCCCCTGGGGTTGGCCAAGGCCATTTGCCCCTTGACCTCATTTCTCCAAATGTGCCGTCGGCCGATGTTTTTGATGAAAAAGTTTTCAGATGGTCTTGGCATCACGAACGTGCTAGCATTAGTGACGTCGACGCGAAAATAAAATGTCTAAGTCGCGCACGAAGCGAGAAAAACACGTGTCTTGGGCGCGCGGGCGCTGACCGGTTTGATGCGTTGGAAAATTAACCGTTGACAATGTCGACGTGTTCGCGTGAAATGGGACCCCTATTGGGCCCTTGGGTATGACCAGAATAGGTTGGGAACACAATGTTTATTTGCTTAACTCGGTGAAAGTCATTCTAATTTTTATTTTCTAATTAAAAATATCCTGAACCTAGGGTTAGCCGATTATTACAGTCTAACTATTATTAATTAAAATTGTAATAATAATAAAGCTTATTCATAAATCTGATAGTTGAAAAGTATTTAAGGTTATATACTAATCATGTTAGTGTGTCTAAAGCTATGCAAATATAATTGGATGTGATCCATATTTGAACCTAGGGTTTGCGATTATTATTTCTTTAACGGCAGTTCTATGAGTGATGTTCTTTTGAGTTCTTAGCGACGATTGGCTTGAGCAATATTATCAGCGATAATTTAAAATTCCACTAGCTACAGATAAAAAATTTGGTGCAATAAAAAATAAATGAAACTTACCCAGTGACTCTCGAGAAGTTATAATTAAATTAGGATTTAGTATGTAAATATCTGATCTCTCATTTTAGTTTTTTAATATTACAGAGGGAAGCCTAGGAAGAAAAATACGGGATTTGAAATGATATAGAGAGTTATGGGGAGAAAAATGAGGAAAGTTTGGAGGCAATGGAAAAAATACAAAATAGAAATATACATGTATGTGTGTGTGCGTGCGTGCGTGCGTGGGTGTGTGGGTGGGTGGGGGTGCGCGTGCATGTGTGACTAAAATAAGATAAAAGAGTCAACCAAAAATAAAATTTAATAAAAAAAGAGAAGGAAAACGGCAGAGAGAGAAACAGTGGACGAGACAGAGAAAAAAAAAACAAAAACAAAAGAGAAAGAGGTGTTACCCATGTAAAATGATGAATTTCATTGGTTAAATGATGTGTTCCTTATTTGAAGAATGAATTTTGATTGGTTGAGTGATGTGTTAAGTGTTAACACATCACTCAACCAATCAAAGACGAAGTAGAGTTGTAAGCTTTTTGATGTGTTAAGTGTCAACCAATCCATTTCAAAGACGAATTATGTTTGGTTGAGTGATGTGTTAAGTGTTAACCACTAGACTAAGTAGAGTTGTAAGCTTTTTGAGTTGATATGTTTGACCAAGAAGATTGATCTCCACAAAGTGTGTAAGGCGGTGATGCATGGCGGTGCCGACTTGGAGGAAGAAATTGGTCATCTATAAATAGGAGTTCTGTGGTGATGAAACAAGCAGAAGCTAGTGTAGAGACAAAAGAGAAAAAAATACTTGTATTTTGAAACACCAAGTTTGGAGTTAACTTTATATTTGGAATCATATTAATATAACTTGTGAGTCCATTACGTTTTCAAACAGTTTTGTCCTTATATTAGCTATTGGCCGGGGAAATGGCTGCTGAACAATTTACATATGCTAGAACCATCACATGTTTTGTAGCGATGGTGGTTTGCTTATTGTACTACTTCTGAGGTGGTAGCCTACAAACTCTGAAGTAGAGAGCATTATTGCTGTGAACTCGTTTGCAAATTCTTTGTAAACCAGTAAAAGGTTTCAAAAGAAATGCAAATATGCATCTACAATAGTGGAATCAAACTATTCATCTGAACTAGTTGCACGCAAGTTCTGAAATGAACTCGTCGATGTGCTTATCAGAGCTACCACCTTCATCTACTGCCTCTTTGGCTAATTCCTTCCACCTGACAGCATTCCGTTTAAGCTCATTACCTCTCTCCCCTTCCATGACTTCTCTTATGCACGTCTCAATTTCCTCCCTTCTAATCATCCCCTTCTCGTCTACCTTAACTCGAACCCCGGCTTGCCATATATCCACAACATACTTGGCATTAGTAGGTTGGTCCGTCCACTGCGGCACTGCCAGCATCGGCACGCCCAAACTCAATGCTTCCAGTATTGAGTTCCACCCGCAATGAGTCATGAAACAGCCCATTGCCGGGTGAGCCAAAACCTTGAGCTGAGGACACCAGTTCACTACCAGACCGTTCTCGGATGCCTCTGTCGAGAAATTGGTAGGGAGCTTACTCTCTTCTGAAGCTCTGACCACCCACAGGAAGTACCGGTTGCTCTGCTTTAGTCCACATGCTAGTTCCTCCATTTGATCTTCTCCAAGGTTGGCTAGGCTCCCGAACGATACGTAAACAACTGAGCCACTTTCTTTGGTGTCTAGCCACCTTATGCAATCATCGTCACCAGGCTTGAAGAGACTGAGGTCGTAGTCTCTGTCATCTTCCAATCGCTTGTCTAAGTACATTGATGGAATGGTTGGTCCTATGGTCTTGATCGGCCATTGGCTTGCCATCCAGTTCACGACCTACAGGCAGTAAGTAATAACACGATCAGCAATTTTGAAGAACTAAACAATTATTGGGACTTGATACGCCCCGGGGCCTGTGTGATGAATTTAGTCGAGTTGAAAATGGTGGTGGAGCATTTCAGAAATGTATATGACAGTTTTTGTTCGAGAATTCTTGACTAATAGACAAAGCTCGTTACCACTTGCTGTTGCGCCATGACTCTCTATTAGGAGTCTAACTCAAATAAGTTCACTAACAGAATCGTGTAAACGTTGTTTTAAACGAAATTGGTAGGGAATATTTAAATTTCACACTCATATATGTTGACGCACAACTTTTTTATTGCTGAATGTTTGTTATTTTATAGAGGCCTGCAAGGGAATCTACCTCATTGACCAGTCATGTACAAAACATACTTTACGTTCCGGCTTGTCAAAGGAGTTGAACAACAGCCAATCCGCCTTATCAAAATCAGAGAACCGGTCAAGAACAAGCCTACGAAAGCTGGATACGTGTCGGATATGAAAGAAGGCAAATCCTTGACACCCATCAACGGCATTGATGGTGACAACACATTTTCCCCCTCCAATGAACCAATTTCCAAAGACCCATGAGTCATATGGTAATATATGGCAGAAACAGCACAAGACTGATTGAAAAACGAAGCTCCATATATACCCAACTCGTGAGCTATGTCCAAAGCTTTCAGTTGCTAGGTTTACAATTTTGGGATGAGGGGTGGTGGGAGTGGCGGGGGATGTGTCCTAATAGTGCTGCTTTTGACTGCTTGCCATTTGCAAAGAAAAGACTTCTGCTTCAACCCAAAGAAATGTATATGGTAAGATGAAGGAAACTGATGAGGCTATAATAGTCCAAAACTTAGGAGCCCAAAATGTTTATATTAGGCGACAGTGAGCCAAGGAAGGTTACAATTGCCCAGGGCGACGTGAGGGACTTAAACTCATCTCTAGTGCTTGACTTTGCTTAGACTCGTCTTTCTACGCCTCAAACACGCATGATGAGCCACCTAAGCCACTCGTCTTTCTGCAAGGATATACTTGCCGACCTTGGAGCAGACCAAACACACACCTCAATCGACTAGAAGAACCCAACACGGAATTACAGCGACGTACACTTGCTAGCGGATTTAAATGGAATAGCCTTTCAGAGGCATAATTAGTTGTACATGTTGGATACCTTGAGGTGATTATTCGATTACGTCTGACCATGATGATCACCTTCAATGAAGTCAAGCCACTCAGCCCCCACCAACGTACGTAACTAGCTATAGACTTGAGGGTGAGTGAGCGTAGGAAGGAGATCAAGAAAAACATCAAACATACCTCACCTTCCAGCTTGTCGAAAGTGTTGAACAAGCGCCAATCAGCTTTTTCCCAATTCGAGAATTGATTTACAACAAGTCTTAACATGGATGGATATGAGCCCATGTCATAGATGAAAGAAGACAGATCCTTGGTTTCCATCAATGGCATTGAAGGCAGCGACACCGTAGACCCTTCGGTAGGATCAATATTCAATGACCCTTTATGCATATGGTAGTAAACAGCACCAACAGCACAAGATTGAGTGTGGAACACAGCTCCATAAAGGCCTAATTCGTGGGCTATGTCTAAGACCCACGGCATGCTCGAGTCATACACAACAACCTTGACAGGGCATCCAAGGCTGTTTTGCTTCTCAATAAGCTCGCGCAAACCGCGTGAAACCGCGACTCGGAAGCGATTAATAAAGGACTCAACGTTATCGCTTATCTGATTGCTGTCCTCCAAGAAGTCGGCAATGTGCTCAACCTTGATTGAGCTGTCTTGGGATTGCAAGGACTTCTTGGTGACAACTAGGGTGACCTTAAGGCCTTTGGAGGCAAGGTGGGGAAGCGACGGCTGCCACTTTCTTTGCTTTGGCTCCACACAATTTCCTTTGGCTCCACACAAAGCCAATACTTTGTCATTTGTGTCTCAAATGGCACGTTGACACACACACACACAAACACGCATTTCCTCACACATCCGAGGCACACGTACACTTCCCTTTATTGTCACTCAGAAATTATGTCACGAACACTGAGATAATTTAGTGTCTTTATATTTTGATATTATGTAAATTGTTCAAGAACAAAGTTAAGAAGATTTTTCAAGAGTCTCTCTTGCATGTGCATGCAAACAGGGATAGTACTATAACGTATCGAGCCACGGATTCTGGGGGCGCAAATCAACCTTTTTCGGATAAAGCTTCGGCTTAATTCTATAATTTAGTGAGACTGTTTCTACTTATTTTATAACGTGTTGCTATTTAATTTTATTGTAACATGTGTTGTATTGTGTAAGAAAGTCTGATTTTATTCAAAAAAATTAAAAACATTTACATCCAATACAGCTGACTCCCGCAAAACAGTTCACTCGCGACAGCACTGCTACCATCAAGTTTATTTTAACGAATGTGCAGCAACTAATTAAGTTTCATAGGTTTGATTCTCAACACACCGACCTTGTTTCGGATAAAAACCTCATCGGAGTACTATTGCCGTGAAATATATAAACCAAACCTAATCATCCGATCCAAATCCACATCCAAATAAAAGGAAAACAAACTTCAAAATGAAAATCATAAATTGATGAGAAATTAGAAATCAAACCACCAAATCAAATCTTGGACAATTCGTTCTTTCATTTGCCTTTGACTGCTGGATATAACGCTAAAGAATGTGCCACATCACCATTCTAGTGATGTTTTTACCATGAACATGGCCAGGGACGATAATGTGCCAGACGTGGGGAACTTGGTAGTGCGCATTATATTAGTCAATATATAAACATTACCGAGGAGGATAAATTTGAAGGTGCCATGCATAATAAACCCTTTGGGCATTTGTTAATTAAATGGTGGCACTGGGGTGACGGTGCCAAACAACAAAGAGTTAATTAATGAGAAAATGGCTTTTGGGTCAATCCACAAAGTATAAACAAGATAGACTCCAACCAAAAAAACAAGATAGACTCAATATTAGATAATCTCCTAAGATGTCACATCCAAGGACGATGGTCCAACTACGGCTCTTCTCATGAAGTATCTTTTATATATCTAATCTAATCTAATCTAATCTAACATCTATATAATAATAATAATAAAATATTATATATATATATATATATACACACACTAAAAGGGACCGTTTTCTTAATATTTTATCTTCCAAAATTCTCTTTCATTTTCAGTCAAAACTTCAGCAATGCCGTGCTTTCATTTATGTGCTCTTCCGGAGAAACTTACACGTGAATTTCATTTACCAGCACCAGCTTTGGTTACAACTAAAGTTGCTCTTGTAACAAAAAAAAAAACTAAAGTTGCTATTGCTTATCCTCTGTTTTGCTTTATCTTCTTTCTTTTCTCCCAGATTTTCTTCTCTATTCACCTTGTGTAATTGAATTGGAAGGCGGTCCACTTACGGTAACTTGTCCCAGATTCATCTCTTTGATTTTATCTTCTGTTGCTTTATCTTCTTTCTTTTCTCCCAGATTTTCTTGTCTGTACAATAGTCAGGCTTCACCTTCTGTAATTGAATTGGAACACAGTCTAGCTACAGTAACCTTCTCTTTCATTGCCGTCTCTTTGTTTTCTTTCATTCCTCTCTCTTAATTTTCTGATATAGAGCATGGTGATTGACTAAAAGCATCAACCTGGGGGGATGGCGAGCATGGTCATTGATTAACCTTCTCTTTCATTGTCGTCTCTCTTTCATTGCCGTCTATTTGTTTTCTTTTCTCCCAGATTTTCTTTCATTCCTCTCTCTTTCATTGCCGTCTCTTTGTTTTCTTGTCTGTACAATAGTCAAGCTTCACCTTGAATTGGAACATAGTTATTGCACCTGGGGGAATGACGAGCCATTAATAAATTTGTAAAGGCAACTCCTATTACTAATTTTCATTAGTTCATGGTCTTACGGAGAGTATCTTAAAGATAAATGTTACTCGACTTAATTGAAAACTATAACATGATCATTGAGAAGATAAGGACTAATTATATGCTTGGACAACAACAACTCAGCTGACAAAGTGACCAGTAGCGAAGCATTTTATCATAGGGACTTGCAGTTGATGTGCTGCTGTAGTCTTTAGCAGAAAACACAGAAACGCGAAAATGGACTATTTTAAAAAGAATCAGCCCCAGGTGCTGCAAGCTTTGACTCTCCAGTGACTGCAGATTCAGCTGGAAGAGCAAGTTGTTTCCTCATAGTGGCACATACTTTGTCCTCTGTCTCTAGTTTGCCCTGCCCAAAGACATAAAAGATACCCTTAGATATGTTTTAGGATTAGCTATACTATGTGCTGAAATTGAAAATGAAAACTCAAATGTTCTAGGTATGAGTTCTGTAATGGGTCATTACTATATGAGGATGCATATGGGAATGCTAACTGTTATGCTAACTGCCTACTCATTTCACCATTTACAAAACAGTCACTAATCTCTACTCAACTATCTTTCTCCAACCTGTAAAACACAGGAGGGCAAGTTGCAATTTTTGCAAAGTTGTCTGTTAGTTTCATTTGGACCAGCCCTCTTCCAACTCAGTTTCTGATACTTTATCCAATTTTCATTCTTCTCCAATACCTATTCTTTCTCTATCTTTTGATCAACGATGTGAGCCATAAAGTGGAAAAAAAGAAGATGCCTACATTTATTTAGACAAAATATTGATAAAAGTTCATTCAACAGTTAATAAGTAATAAATGAAAAAATATATAGCTGTGCTTGATTTCTTGAATGTTTAACTTATGAAGTTCACTTTTTTCATACAAAACTAAAAATAAAGTAAAATTATACTTTCATGTGGCATAGTTGATTATTTATTGCATGTTTTACTTTATGAACACATTTATTCTATATATTTTAACATTAACGTTATTAATAATTTTGAGTTTAAAAAGAAAATTGAACGATCACAAAGCTATAGGCATGTATGATTTAACTATAATTTTCTACTTATGTCTTACCCCCAAATTTCACAAATCTTAATTCAAAGCCAATAAAATTTTTATAAGAAATATAGTATTAGTTTTAATTTTTTGCTTTTTCACGTGTGTAAGTACGATAAGGTGGGCATGAATAAAAAAAATTCTCTCTTTGACATTTCTTTTACTCAAATCACATAGTAAAATATTAATTTTAAGAATACATATTAATTTTGTTTTCTCCTTTTGGGTGTGAATAGCCTCACTCACAACGTATTAGGTGATCCTGATATGATGCAAATGATATTTACTACTAGATTCTGATACATAACAATTAAAGGAGGATATAAGGAACTTGAAAATTAACATGTTTGGTGGGATCTAAATATATTTTTACTTTGATAGCTTCAGATATATTAATATAATCTATTAGCATAGCGATGCACCAAAATGAGACACATTTTTAGTATTTTATAAAGTTGTTGTCAATATAATTCTAATAGTATGAAGTAGTGGCTTATTTGATTCATGAAATCTATATTCATGAGTGATGTTGATTATTATGATTTACAATGTTTATTTGCTAAACTCGGTGAAAATCACTCTATTTTTTGTTTTTTTAATTAAAAATATCTTCGACTATGTCATAATATATAATTGATGAGAAAACAGAATTGCACCTAAACCCGACCAAATTACATCTGTACCGTGCATCCGTAGAATCCACGGCTGGTGGAGAAGCCACGGCTGCCCTTTCCTCTACCTTGACTCGGCAATATTTCCTTTGGCTCCACACAGAGCCAATACTTTGGCTCCAAGTTTTGAGCCTCTGGCTCCACACAATTTTCCTTGGCTCCACACACTTCCTTCTTTCCTGTCCCTCCAAAATTCTGTCACAACACCTTGATATTTTTAGTGTCTATATATTTTGATACTGTGTGACTTGTGAAGGAGGAGAGTCGAGAGGGTTATTTAAGAGTCTCTCTTACATGTGCATGTAAAAGGAGATAGTACTATAGACTAATCGTGGAGGTCGCATGCCGTGAAGTCCATCGCATCGAGCCACATGTTCTGCGAGGCGCGAATAAACCTTTTAGGACAAAGTCACGGCATGTTTTGTAGTTTGGTGAGATTGTTCCTACTTATTTTATAATGGTGAGATTGCAGTGATGTTTTTATCTGGAATATCGAGTAGTGTTTTTATCCGGAATATGGTCGGGAATGACAGGTGCCAAACTCACGAAACTTGGTGGTGCGCATTATATTAGTCAAAATAAACTTTATAGTATCACGAGCTATCACGGAAAAAAAAAAAAAAAATGAGGGTGCCAAGCATAATACACCTTTTGGATATTTGTTGAGTGCTGGCATAGGGAGATGACCACTACAAGAAAATATAGATGTAACGACGTCCATAAAAGGACGCTTTATAAAAAGCGTCCTAAAAAGTTCTTTATAAGACGCTATGTTAAAAGCGTCTCTATTTCTCGTATATAATAGGACGCTTTGCAACGTCCTAAATTGATCGCCTTTATAAATTATATAAATTAAAGGTCCTAAGCGGCTCTTGAGTGTTTGCCCTAAATATATCCCCCAATTCCCTTTGTCTTCCTTCCTTCCTTTCATTCCACCTGGTCACCATCTCTCCTTGCACAGCCGAAATCCAATGCCCCCATAAACTACACTACAGCTACTTCATTGGATCCTCAGAGCCGAAATCCATATCTGACTTCTCTTTGTCCACGAATTACTCTCTTTCTCTGCCCCGATGTCTTTTTCTTTCCACTCTCGCATCTATGCCGTGAATCTGCCACAAGAACCACCACCGTTCTTTGCACGTAGAACCAGCGGTACAAGCACCCACCTGCCGCCGCCGCCACCATTTTTGAGCTATGTCCTTCTCAATCTGTGGTTCAATTACAATTCTTAGGTAATCAACATATCCTTTTGTAACGAATTATTCCTACTGTTCTAATATTTGGTTGCATTAATAGATGATTTTAGGTTAATTTTGTTAATTCTAGATAAAGAAATGCCAAATAAAATGCTTCTACTATTTGAACCCTATAGACAGTCCTCCTTCTTTAGTTTGTATCACCTTTAGGGTTCTTACTCCGGTGGAAATTTGGGGCTTTTTCCATATAGGGTAGAATTTGGTCAGATTTGGCCGAGGTGTTGTTAAATTCTGTGACGGAGGGCCACCTGTAAGAGCTAGCTTGCTAAAAACTATAATACAGCAGCCATTGTTGATTATATTCCATATACTTGTGTTGAGCTACTCTTGCATGCGTCTTTACCAAATTAGAAATCTCCTTTTAATCACAGTTACTTTGTCAATGACATGCCCGCTTAAGAAGAGGTATATCCTGACATACATGTATGTATGTTGCTGCATGATAATCCAAATTTGTTCTTAGGGAGGTGATTAAGCAGCTGGCAGTTACTAAACCGGAAAACAAAAGACTTTACATTAAATATGTCAAATCTTGTGAGTTTGGCAAGGAAGAGAGTGGGTTTCTTTTGTATGTTAGGATTACGCCTGAGAATATTTGAGTCGGTGTGTACCTTGGATTTCTTATCTTGTTGGATGTGATTTTGGTGTGTTTCTGGGTATCTCTCTGTTTGTAACTTTCTTCTTTCTTACTTCATTCTTTCAGTTTCACCTGTGGAATTAAACCCATGATAATTTCATGTTTCCAACTGTGAGAGTTCTTTATAATAAGTTTAACTTAGGTAACTAAATGAGTTTTAGCAAATAAAGCAACGACATTCTCAAAAAAGGCCATTGGTAATTCTTGTCATAAACATGTATGGACCATGAGAGTAAATAAAGCCTAAGCTTCCTTGATGGACTCTGAATATTAAGGAGGGTCAAAGCAATGTATTATGTATGGTCCACCTATTGAACTTCTAATGGGATCATAAGAACTAAATTTTTTCTATGCTTTTATATATTTTGTATAAGCATCAATTCCAGCATTCTTAAGCACTTGCACCTGACTCCTTTTCACCTTGTAGGCACACTTACAAGTCCGAACGACTTAATCTAGTATTCTAGCGCCGTAGTTGAGTTGGAAACATTGCTGAATTTCTTATTTTAGTTGTTAACATGGACTTTTTTTTTGCATTTGGTTAGTCTCCCACAGCTTTTTCTATACTTTTTCCTTTTCCCAGCTTAGACGACGATGTCCATCAGTGGACTTCTCTTCTTTCTACATGTCTTTACACTTGAGATTGTGAGGCTTCACTTGTTGGAGAGATCCAGTTTCTTACTTTGGGAACTGGAACTGGCTATTGATGGTTGAAAAGGAAAAAACGAATTGTGTTAAGAAGGCACCTTGCTGGCATGTCTCAGTTATTCTAAAGCCACTTTTTAAGTTAGTTTCTTGTTGCTAGGCAATACAGTATACTGGCGTTAGCTAGTTGCCATGTGATGTGCTATCCTAAGTTGTGTAACTTGGTTCTTCTTATCCTAAGGTGATAAACTTAGTTTTACATTTTAGTTACCTTTCGCCATTGTTGCTTTAGTTTGACTCAACTACTGAAGAACCTGTTATAATAGAAGCACATGGTATTGGTGCTAGCGTAGAAACTGCGAAAAAGGACCCAAAGCGCTATAATCAGGCTGCAGCTGAAGCCACAATAAGCTGTTAACATGTATGGAACTTTGTACAGAATGAACTAAAACCTTTGTATGCTTTGCTTTAAGAAGTCGGTTTATGTAGTTGCTTATTGTGTTCTTTATTAGCAGTTTTATAGCCTTTAGATTATGCTTTTAGGAGAATATAGTTGATTTAGTGCTAATTTAGTTTTTTTTTTCCTTTACCTTGTTTCTTTGTTTCAGCCAAACGGTCATTTCAAAATCCAAACCACGACATGCTCAAGCATATCAAATCATCATCCAGGGCATTGGCCACCATCATGGAGTGGTAAGTTTTTTATTTCGTAATCATTATTGACCTAGTTCAGTAGGAAAAACTAAAGTTGTTAAGCATATGGAATGCATCTATGAGTATTTTTATAGAGTTACGAGTTGTCAAATCTTTTTGAAACACTTTGGTAGAATTTATAAAGTTTGTATCCAAAATACCAAATCAGCTCTTCGTTACTGGTAATACTATCTACACGGAAGAATGAGGATCTTCCTAATATCAATTTTTGTTGTATGTCCGTTTGTCCGATTTTGCATTTTACTTGTAGTTTGATTGGATTGAATTGAATTGTTTGACAGACGTGTAAATGCTGATGGAAGTTGAGCAGAGTTTTTTGCAGTCCCTGATGGTACTTTGCGAGATTTGGAGTAATCTTCATTTATCGATATCATAGCATTGTTTTGTACATCTTTGGAACAATTTGTCTTGTCCAAGTAGATCTTTGAATTTGTTCACTTGTTAATATGATTGGCAAGAAACTTTGTATTGTATGTGCTTATAACTTGTTTATCTTACGTATTAGGCGTTGTACAGAGAGGATGGTTTTATGAGTTGTACCTTTTACAAGTGAGGAATAACATAATTTGTAGATATTACGATTATAAGTTCTTGTACTTTGAAATGATTTACTGCCTCATTTGTTGAATACTGAAAGTTGTTGTAGAAAATATTATATAAATATTTTTTTCAAAAAAGATTTATCTTGGGACGCTAAGAAGCGTCCTAAAAGATCTAAAACAACGCTAAAAAGCGTCCCAATAGGGTTTGATGTGGTTCAGTTTATGGGACGCTCATTTGCGTCTCGTTAGGCCTTACCCCTATTGAGGCGCTTTCGTGCGTCGTAATAACTTATTGTGACGGCCTCTAATGGGGCGACGTTACGACGCTATCCAAAGCGCCTTTACGTCAAAAGCGTCCTTACATGATACTTGTAAGGACGCTAGAAGGCGTCCTTACAGCTCATTTTTGTTGTAGTGGACGGAGTGTGACAGTGCCAACTCTATGAAACAGGCTCAAATTATGCCAAGCAACCTGTTGGGGTAGCCATCAACCGCGCTATGTTTTTTTACTGCTACCCCGGATATAAAAAGATAACTATAAATCCTCGTATAACGACAACTAATGGTCACTGAAAACAATTAGCGGCAGTTTTGCTAACTCTTTCAGCGACAACTCTTAACACCACTTTTTATCGTTATTAAATAAAAGTTCCTAAAGACATTTAACGAATATTAATTATTACCGTACACAAATTTATAATTATCTTTTTACGACTGGAGTAACAGCCAAAATATTACGTGATATCACCTTTAGTAGTGGTGTAAAAGGCATAGTTTCTTAAGTAGGCCAAATAAAACAGTGAGGGTAGTAACTGGTGAGACTTTCTTATATAGTTTCTTATTGTCATGCGTAACAATGGTGAGAGTCGCTCAACGTGAGACAAAAGGTTACGTGGTATCCCTTTGTTGTTAATTAATGTTCTTTCGGATAACTTAAGGTGATCTTCTAACGTCATCTGGCAAGTGCCAATGATGATCAGGTACAATGAAGGCAAGCCACACAGTCCCCCACTAACAATGCATGAGTAGCCTCTAGCTATATATGTAGTGACGGTGAAGATGGTTGGAGGGGAGAAAGAGAAACATACCTCTCCTTCCAGCTTGTCAAAAGTGTTGAACAAGCGCCAGTCTGCCTTTTCGCTATTTGAGAACTGATTCACAACAAGCCTTAGTATAGATGGATATGAACTCACATCATAGATGAATGAAGGCAAATCCTTGGTTCTCAGAAAAGGCATTGAAGGCACTGATACTGCAGACCCTTCACTAGGATCAAATTGCAACGACCCTTGATGCTCATGGTAGTAAATGGCACAAACAGCACAGGATTGAGTGAAGAATGCAGCTCCATATAGGCCTAGCTGGTGGGCTGTGTCTAAAACCCATGGCATGACTGAATCATACACGACAAGTTTGACAGGGCATCCTAAGCTCTTTTGCTTCTCAATAAGCTCAGGGAAACCACGCGAAACAGCGATTCTGAAGTGATCAAACATGGCGTCATGGCTATCGGTTTTCTGACCACCTTCCTCGAAGCAGTCAGAAATATGCTCAATCTGGATTGAGCTGTCCTGGGGTTGCATGGAGGACTTGGTGGCAACTAGGGTGACCTTAAGGCCTTTTGAGACTAAGCGCTTGGAAAAATGTACCATTGGGTTTATGTGACCTTGTGCTGGGAAAGGGAATACCAGGACGTGTGTTTCGTTACTGGTGGCAATCTCTCGTCTCTCCATTTTCTATAGCCCTTCAATCACAATGCTTGTAATTAAGGAGGAAGAATGTATGAGTGGTTAAAGATATCATAAATTGTTGAATGGTACTAGTGGTGATAAAGCAGTGACAGTGCCAACTCTATGTACATGTTGATATGATGCCAATCAACTTGATGGAGTTGCCACTTTGTTGTCATATGGTAAGATAGATATGAACGTAGCTGTTTATGTTGGAGATTCAAGTGTGTTTCTAAATAGTTGATTAAACTTTTGGCTATATAAGTAGTCAATCTGCAAGATCATTTCACGTATTCTTTGCAACATTGTAGCATAGTTTAATTGCATTAATTGTGCTTCTTTTGCTCTAAACTATTATTAAGGGGATTCAGTAGTGAAAATAACAGATTTCATGTATCAGTCGTAAAATAATGTAGCTTACTAAGCATTAAGCTCAAATCGTTTAATATTATTACGAAGGTAATGTTGGAGAAAATCCCTACAGCGAGAAGGGTGAATCCGGAAGTCGATGATCACAAGAAGCTGCCGAGTAGTAACCAAACAGAAGCTTTACAAAAAAAGGTGAACTACGATTTTCTCTTAATTACATGACAATGTGCAGATTGATTATTTCTATGTGAGGGAGGTTTTGTTTTAACGGGTACAATTTGTTAACAACACCCTTACTAACCCAACAAGGAACGATTACAATTGCACCTTCCCGGGAACACATTGGAGGCACAGCGTAAAAAAAAAAATGAAAGTTCGCGATCATATTTACCGGTCACGTGCTCAAGCTTAAGAATCTCATTCAAGTTTCTTAAAGGCGAGCGTAAATAAAGCACCGTCCTTTAGTAACAGCATACACTACTTTGAGATGACATGAACCATAAAATCTCCAATGTAACATTTTCTTTGCAGAGTTATACCACTACAAGGAATAAGGCTTTTAGCGACGGGAAAATCCGTCGCTAAAAGTCATAAATCCGTCGTTAAAAGTCCCTCGTATAAAAGCCCGTTACTAAAAGTTTTGCGACGAAATTTTAAAATCTGTCGTCTAATATTGAACATTTTTGCGACGGATTTATTTATTAATTAGCGACAAAATATCCGTCGCTAATTATATTTTGCGTATTTTAATTTCTTTTCTTTTTTGTGAAATTAGCGACGGGATAAATATTTAGCGACGGAGAGCTCCGTCGCTAAATGGGAGTTTTAATGACGGAATATTCCGTCGCTCAAACGCTTATAATTAAGTACACTTTTATAGCTAAAAGTAAAAACACAGAGGTGCGCTATGCACAATTTGATAGCCAATCGAGTAGGGTATTTTCTTAATGTGTAAGCGTTTTTGTTGCAGTTCATTAACATAAATAAAAAAAATTCAGATAAAATATAAACTAACCGATGAAAAATAGGCCTTAAGCTTTAGGAACTATCTCTACCAACAACTCATTATGTATATTCTATATCAATATCTATACTACTTATAAAAGTGTGGATGTGTGTAAATTTTTTTTTTGGACAAGAATACCCTTTGTATATCTATGAATCACTCAATCGCCATTCAAATGCAATTAATATAACTAAAATCTAGATTATTTTAATAACTCTACTTTTTCGCATTCATAAAAGTTGCAATTAATACGTGAATGTACTTTTCATGTCATCAATCTAGAACTTGATGCTTAGGTTATGAAAGACATCGATGAGTATAACATCTTATGTAATAATTTCAGCAATTTTCTTTTTTGGGTCAAATACACGTAGATACTCTGAAACTACCACAAAGTCTCAATTAAGGGTCCCAAAGTTTAATTTTTACACATAAGGGCCTGTAACTCCAAATTTGCAATAAGTAAGTACATCCGTCCACTTTCTTAACGATTGAGGCTTTTCCGTCAGGGGCATTTTTGGGTTTCCATATTTGGGTGTTTTTCTCTTCTTCTTCTTCTTCAAAATTTCACCTCTCTCCTCCCCATCCTCATTTAATCCCTTTCTTTCTCTCTCTTTCTTTCCTCCTCTCTTCTTCCCCCTATTTTCTTCCAGTCAGAGGCTTCTTTTCGAACATGTAGCCCAGGGAAGGGAAGACTGTGATGAGCCAACAGGCGGCGAGGCAAGGGAAAACCACACGGTTGGCAAGAGGCAGGAGCTTTTTGTACAAGGGTTTTGGCTCTTTGAGGAGGGGAAGGAAAAATTGAGGCGCCGGTCGCCGGCGACAGGTATGACGATCGTGGTTGATGCCGATCGGTCGTCGAAGAAGGTTCAATTTAAGCGGTTGGCTTGAATAACCCTTTTCTTTTTGTTGTTCTGTGACGGTAAGCGTGGTGGTGTGGATCTGGTTCCTCACCCACCATCGTGGGTCCTTTGTGATAGATCGGGGGGTGGCACTAGTCACCACCAGTGGTTGCTGTCGATCGTGGTAGTGGTGTGGCCCTAGTGGAAGTTGACGACAGATCTGCGCCTGAGAGGACTTGAGCCATCGACAGCATGCTTCTTATGATCTGAACGAAGATCTGTATCGTCCTCGGTGCGTAGGCTATACCTGTATCGTCCTCAGCGCGTAGGCCTCTGGTTGAGTCAGCTCGGCCATGGCACCGCTGCCGGCGTCTCTCACCTACTCCTAGTCTAGGTTGCGGCTACAGTGCATGTGTCCTCGAGGGAAGCAAATCTCATATGTTGTGTGTCTTTGTTACATCTGACGAAGTTGTGGTCAAGGTGGTGATGGTAGTGCTGTGATGATGCGGCGGGTAAAGCCGTGGTGATTTTGGGTGAATTTAGTGGGGTTGCAGGTTATTGAGACTTGGTATCTTCGTCTCTTTTTGTTACCGATTTTCTTTCCACTTTGCCGTTCAGTAGCGACGCCACTGTGATCTGCTGTCGACTAGTGTGGCTGTTGCCGCTGTCGGTGGTTTCTTGTCCTCATGGGGTGAGGGGGTGGCTGTTGCTGCCGCCGATGGTTTCTTCTTCTTAAGGAAGAAGAAGTGAAAAATTAAAAAAGAAAAGAGGAAAAACACCCAAATATGGAAACCCAAAAATACCCCTGACGGAAAAGCCTCAATCGTTAAGAAAGTGGACAGCTGTATTTACTTCTTGCAAATTTGGAGTTACAGGCCCTTATGTGTAAAAATTAAACTTTGGGACCCTTAATTGAGACTTTGTGGTAGTTCTAGGGTACCTACGTGTATTTGACCCTTTTTTTTTTTTTTAAATGAGCATTACTTAATAATGATTTTTGCTTTCTATAGATAAACTAGTTTTGACTCTGTGCGTTGCACACATGAGATTTGTAAAACAACCATCATAATACACGTTAAGTTAAGTCGTATTAGATTAAAAAATCATACTAATATAAGATAAAGTTTACATCTCCACACTTTGTATTGTTGTTAAAATGTTAATATATTTGTCGCTAGTGCATGAAAATATATGTTCCTTGATAGGAAAACCCATGTGGTTATAAAAGAAATTTGAGGGGTTTTCAAGTAAATGAGTATGTTTCGCACTTTATAATGACACTCATAAAATATATTTTCTTTATTTTTAGGTTCTATTATCAACAAATGAATGAAAAGAAGATGGGACATGAGGAGAATAGATTGTAGAGGGTAAATAGTAGAAAAAAGAACACCCTAAAATCAAGGAGAAGAAGAGGGAAACATACGAGTTAGAGAAATAGGGATTTATTTTCAAAAGGATGAGAACGTATAATATCAAAATTGCAAATGAAAAAGGCAACAGAGATAACTTTTGAGGAATTTTTGGGGTTTTTGTTGTGTTATGAAGGGGGGGGGGGGGGGGGGATAATGGACACATTAAAAAATTTAAAGAGAAAAGTGATAAATGTAAAGTAATGGACAGATTTCAAAATTTTAAATAGAAAAGTGATAGATGTAATGGGTTGATAATGGACGACAACATTCAAAACTTAAAGAGAAAAGTGATAAATGTAAGATAATGGACAGATTTAAAAAATTTAAACAGAAAAGTGATAGATGTAATGGGTTGATAATGGATGACAACATTCAAAACTTAAAGAGAAAAGTGATAAATGTAAGATAATGGACAAAATTCTAAATTCTAAACAGAAAAACGATAGATGTAATAACGAATGATTTGATATTTGAAATTGCATTTCTGGATTAAAGAAATCACTACAAGAAAACACGTTTTTAGCGACGGAGTTTTACCGTAAAAACGAGTTTAACCGACGGATACCACCGTCGATAAAATTCCGTCGTTAAAAATTCATTACCGACGAAGTTACCGTCGGCGAAAGTTGTTGTCGACAATTTTTTTGCGGCGGTCTTTTAGCGACGGAATTACCGTTGCTAAAACTTTTTTATACAATTAATTTTTTCGAGGGTTTTATAAAATTGTTTTAGGGACGGAAGGAATCCGTTGCCAAAACTACCGTCGATAGATATCGTGATTTACCGATGAACTTTTAGCGACGGGCTCAATCCGTCGCTAAAAGTCCTCGATTAAAACAACTAGATCTGCCTTTCTTTCTCTTCCCCCGTTTCTCTCTCTGAAAAATCTCCCACCGCTGTTCTGCTCCGGCGACAAACCTCCACGGTGACCCACTTCCGGCGATCCCCCTCCACGGTGACCCACCTCCGGCAATCCCGCTCCACGGTGACCCCTCCCTCCACTGCCGCCGCGTGAAAAGACTACCACCGTCGTCGCGCCACTGACGCCGCCGCCCTCCACTGCCGCCGGCTATTGTGCCTTAAGGTAAGTTGCGTTTAGTCTTATCTATTCAATTCTTGTGCAACATTATCCGCATAACAATTCTTGTGCAACATTATGAGATTCTCTTACTTTCCGTTTGCTTCATTGATCTGGATGTTCTTTAGCCCAACTGAACCCTTTTTACTAGGTACCTTCAAGAAAACAAATTACTGGTGTTGTCTAAAAACAAATTTCATCGGGTATAACTAGATGTTTCTTTAGCCAAATTTCATCGGGTATAACTAGATGTTTCAAGCTTCAATTACTGGTGTTGTCTAAAAACAAATTTACTGGATATATACCAAGAGAGATTGGGAATTTAACTATGCTTAAGGGGCTACATCTTGATGGAAACCACTTAACAGGTACGGATATGTTATCAACTTTTGTTTTTCCAAGATCATATACATCTAACACTTTAATTATTGTCGAAGATACAAGAAAAATCGTAAATTTTTTTTGTTGCTAAATACATAGGATATACTCTTTTTGTTTTCTTAGATAGATAAAAGCTTTGTGTTGATATTTGTATCTCGACCACTATATGTAGATGTCAGAATTAATTTGTGAACCCTTTACTATGGAACAATATGCAACCTATGGCTGCAAAGTGCTTAATAATGATCAATGACTCTTTTGGTAACTGTATGCAAAATCTACCGCTAGTTACAAAACGTCTTTCACAACAAATTCACGAAAATGAGAATGTAGCACAATATACTTGTTAGGCTTATCATGCCAATGTTCTTTGAATTAACTAGTTATCAATCACTCTACATATTAAAGAAATGAAGCAAGTCGTTTCTTAAGTTTTACTAATTTAAGAAGTAATCCTGTCAGTATACTGACCATTTAACCAGCAAAACAGCCCTGTGCTTTATACGTGATAAAATACAAAGGGCTTATGTGGAAGCACAATTAAGAAATTTTAGCCAAAATATTCCCCACTTTCGGGAATTTTTTTTATTAAATATCAACATTGCTAAGTGTAATAATTCGCCAGACGTCGCCACGCTCATCAACCAAACCCGTAAACACAATATCAACACCATCAATCAAACCCATTACCATCCAATAGACAATGTCAACCAAACCCAACCCATCAACACCCGTACACACCATTAACCAAGCCCAACCATTGACACCCAAAAATACCATCAACCAAATCCACCCTATAACAACCTGATGCACTGCATGACGACCACTAAACATTGTCAACCAAGCCCACGCGTCACCCAAAAAAAAAAAAAACCATCAGTTAAGCCCACTCCACTAGAACTTGTACAGTCCCCACCATCCTCTAAGACCCTCGAACAATCGCGCCCAATCGCTACTCGCAAACATGATCGACCAATCACATCACCACGTTCGTAGCCACCATAATCAGTCAAATCCAACACCAACTATTGCCCCCATTGAACCCACGACAAACCATCATTACCTGTAACCACCACAATCTAATACACCTTCATCATCACCACCCCCATTGAACCCCTTACTACCTGCTACCACCATCATCAACAAAGCCTAACATCATAGCTACCAACCCAACAAACCCACCACCACCACTATCGCGTCATCCAAGTTTGTGCTTTGAGTAGTTTGGCATTTGGATATTGAATCCACCATCATCAACAAAGCCTAACTGAAGTCTGGATTGGAAAATGGACATGTTTAAACGTGCCACCCACTGCCATGCATCAGCGATTTAATAACAGAGTTGGAAGGTCCAACATCATCATTTATTGCCGTTCAATGCCGAATTGGAGATAGCTGGCCACTTTACGGTTTAATGTTGGCGGTGCATTTGCCGAGCGGAAGCGAAAACAAGAATATAAAAGCGGTAAAATTAGCACGTATTTGATATTTGATTGTGCAAGTGCGCGAAACTAAAGTAGGAACTAAGGCTCTATTTTTAGCTATGGTGTAACTTCATGCCTTCTCACGCTCATCATTGTTTGATTTGTAGTTGCTAGGTTTAGTTCATTGGTTGTTGGATTGAGTTACTGATCTTTGTTTTGCTTGCATTGCGGATGCGTTTTCGTTCGCCATTGTTCCTCTCTCAAAACAAATCTCTGGTGCTGGTATAGACTTTTGTATGCCTTTGTGTAGCTAGTAGTAAAGATACAAGATCTGAATATTTGAGTGTTCATTTGTCAATAGTGATCTGGATATAGTTATTAGATTTGTTGGTGGTTTTATTAGATAGATGGTCATCTCCTGATTTTAGAGTCAATGCTCATGTAGTCCCCCACCATGTAAGCTACCATGTAAGCTACAGAAAGGGAAAGAGTAGAATTTGAACTATGCATTCTCTTAGATTACATTTCCCATTTTGCAGTAATGCAATAGCTATCTAGGAGACTTTGCAGTAATAGATTTAATTCAGCTATAAAATTGATGCTCATCAATTGAATAATGCCCGATTTGTTTTTCATGTTAAAGTAGGTTAAATGGCTTCTGCTTCGGTGAACATGGATGTTTCAGTCGGCAGGCACTTCTTCAAGGTCATGATACCTGGTTTTCATGCAGAACTTGTATGCCATCCCGCTTTCTCTGTGTTTTCGTGCGTGTTAAAAGTTTTATCGTTGGTTAAAAACTTACCTGTCTTATTGTATTATGAATATGTTAGGCCATACCGGTAGCATTTTGCAGATTGCTTACCACATTGAGATTTGAAGCAACTTTAACCAGCCGCAATGGGTCATGGCCTGTTAAATTGAAGAAGAAGGTTGGCCAAGAGGAACTTTGCTTCGAAGAGGGTTGGAACGAATTCGTGCAGCAGCCTGACCTCCATCTAGGAGACTTTGTAATCTTTGAACACATGGGGCAAATGCGTTTTCAAGTGCTGGTGTTTGATCATAGCACTTGTGAAAAATCTGATTTCCTCCAATGTTGAACTCTTAGTAGTAATTAGACAATATTTTAAATTAATCGCATCGGATATGTAAATTTTGAACAATTTTGTGTTATTTGAACATTGACTATTTGTTTGATAATTTTAGGTTGTTAATTGTGCATTTTAGATTGTTAATTGTGCGTTTGAGATATTGAGATTGTTGACGGAGCATGAGACCCAATTGGTTTGAGTTTTTTATTACAGGTTTAGGAATTAAAAAATTAAAAAAAAAGTTTAAAAAAAATGACTTTTAGCGACGGATTAATTCCGTCGCTAAAATTTTTATCCGTCGCTAATTTCCTTAAAAAGAAAATAAATTAAAATACGTAAACAGAATTAGCGACGGATATTCCGTCGCTAATTTAGAAATAAATCCGTCGCCAAACGTTCTATATTAGACGACGGATTTTATAATTCCGTCGCAAAACTTTTAGTGACGGCCTTTTATACGAGGGATTTTTAGCGACGGGTATTCCGTCGCTAAAAGCCTTATTCCTTGTAGTGAATTAAAAAGCTTTACAAAATGAAGTTGGTGTTGAATTTGATCTTCAAGTATTGTTAATTTAAATGTAGATGACTCAAACAACGGTAAAGAAGACAAAATATGTGAGAGGCATTGATAAGTTATTACATTTTACTTAAGAATTTGATTTTGTACAAATATTTTGGGAATAGTTGCGAAATCAGATATTAATGAGGAAATGATAATTATAGAAACTTGATTAAGGTGCTATAATTGCATATTAATTTTAAAATGGCAAAGAAAATTTTCATTGATTGGTGATAGAGAACCGAATTTAAAAATAGAAAGTGATAAGTGTAAGTAATTAAAGTTGATTTTATATAACAATGAATTAAAGCCACGTGGTAAAATAAGAGAACGTCCATGTAGGCACCTGGTCACTTTCTCTCAGTTTCGACTTTCATATATATATATATATATATATTTGACTTTCGTATCTTTTACTCATAATTGAATCTGCCTTTTATGTTGGCATTGCTATTTTGCTAATACACATCAATCATCAATAAAAAAGAAAAGGTAAAAAATTGGACATTTTTAGTCTCTTTCACTTCCTTGCGATTGGCTAAAACATTCACACTCATAAAAGTAATTGCAATTAATATGTGAATGTACTTTTTATGTCATCTATAACTTGATGCTTGGTATAGATTAGATTAGGAAAGACCTTAATAAGCATAACACCTTATGTAATAATTTTAGCAATTTGTTTTTTTTTTTAAAATGACCATTAGTTAATAATGGTTTTTGCTTTCCATGGATAAATCCGACTTTCATATTTTTAACTGATAATTGAATCTGCCTTTTACTTTGGCAATGATATTTTGCTAAAACACTTCAATTAAAAAAAAAAGGTAAAAAAATTGGATATTTTTAGTCTCTTTCACTTTCTTTTGGCTAAGACCTGATAATATATGTATGTGCGTTGGGGGGGGGGGGGGGGGGGGTGTCTGTAGTGTACGTATGCTTATATAAATTACGTACTTCATCCTTACCTTATCGACTTAATGCACAATGAAGAACTCACATACTATAACAAGATGGTTGGAGACAAAATAATAAGTGCAAGTTTCTAATAAACTACAAAAAGTCTCAGCACCAAGTAAGACATCGTTATTGGAGAGGTCATAGAAGCAGAAGTTGTAACCAAGGAGCCTATAAACTTCAAAAGACTCTATATAGAAGAAGTTGCAACCGAAGAGCCTATCTTAATAATTGATGACAAGACTCTAGGATGTCATCAAACGAAGAAAAATGTAAAAAGACAAGAAAGCTAGGACTATGATCAAAATCATCTCCAGAAGAGGCTAAAGATTAGGATTTCAAAAAATTATATAGCACAATTACTTCAAATAATGTTATGATGAGTTTTAGTTAGTGTTATTGTACTTCTCTATAATTGGTGTTACTTAATAGGAAAGGAACAAATTCAAATGATTTAATAATAATACTTTGAAGCTCTAATGTTTTAGTGTCATTTGACAAACACTTCTGTTGTAGTCGCACTCTAACATGCCTTGCACGTGCAACCAAACTAGTTTCACTAAATGCACCATTGATAATTTACCAATGTATTTCTAGTTTCCTTGTTATTTCTCCGCTTTGCCGTGTTAACTTTTTACACTATAAGAAAAGATGCTTCTTGCGACGGACTTTTAGCGTGGGACAGAATTCCGTCGCTAAAAGATCTTTCAGCGACGGAAAGCACCGTTGGTAAAAGTCCGTCGCAACAAACTTTTATCGACGGAATAAACCGTCGGTAAAAGTATTTACCGACAGACGTTTACCAACGGTACTTCCGTCGCTAAAAAGTTTTTAGAAAATTTAGAATTCTCGACGGCTTTTTAAAAACATTTAAGTGACAAAATGCGACCGTCGCTAAACATTCTGTCGATAAAAGTGTTTAAAATTAGACTTTTGCCGACGGAATATTCCGTCGCTAAAAGTCCGCCCTTAAATCTGATAGATCTTCTTTCTTTCTCTCTCGCCATTTCTCTCTCTATCTCTTATCTCTCACCCACCCATCGGCGTTCTCCCCTCCGGCGACCCCCCTTACGGTGACCCACCTCCGGCGACACCCCCGTCTCCTCCCCCCCCCCCACCCCGCCCCGCCCCGCCCCCAAAGTCGCGCCACGTGCACCAAGCCCTCCACTGCCACCACACCACCAACGCCCTCCACTGTCGCCGCCGCACCCACCTCGAGATCTGTATGTCCATTGCCCTAATTTCGTTTAATGCATGTTTTTGTTAGTTTTTATATTATTAAATCTTTAAACCTTACATTGTGCATTTGTGACTACGAGATTGTGCATTGTAGCTTCTGCTGAGTAGCTTTTGAAATGGTCATGCATGTTGATTCTACGTGTAATCTGACTGAAGGGTTTTGTTTCTGTAAGGGCAACATAGGGGGTATGTGGGCTTTAGTTGGTCAACAGCTATGAACTTCAATTTTCATTATTTTTTTGAGCATTTGTTAGAGTTCTTGGTCAAATGTTTTTGTTTATAATTGGTCAACAACTATGAACTTTAATTTTTTTGAATTGGTCAAATGTTTTTGTTTATAATTTACTGGGATGATACGATAGAGACTCTTCATTCTTTCTAATCGACAGTTCTAATTGTAGAAGAATAGATGACTAAGCCTTACATCATTAAGAGCCTCGGCAGCGGCATCAATGTCATCCCCTGAAAACGATTAGGAATAAACCAAAGGTCAACCTTCCCAAAAAGGATCAATAAAAATTACAAACATGAATAAAACGAGGCTAATAGAGATGATACAACAATTTGATAACCTCGGGACAAGACACTAACAGAACCCAGGTATAGAACAATAATTTCTCCCTGTAGTAATAAACAAACCACACACCAAACAAACACAACTCTTCCTTGAGAAAGAGAAAGGGGAGGAATTACAGCAAAAACATAACAGTTACTTCCACAGAAAAATAGAGAATTGAAAAAATAAAATAGCACGCACATCAACATGGACTTCACTAGATTAAACTCCGCGTCGGGTATTTGTAAAACTGAACGCCCTTGCACAACTAGAAATCTATTTTGCATCTGTAAACTCGTGTTCATTTCGGATAACAATACCAAACAAAGAAATTGATTAACAACATTTCCTGTCTGCGTGAACTTGGTTCACGCACAAATACATAAATGTATCCTTTTGAGACACAACCACTAGCGGTATTTTAATATTGCACACGAAGCCAAAATATTAAAAATAACCCTGGCAGATTATCTTAAATTAGTTACATCGGGTTAAAATACGTTGACCACCCTTGAGGTTTGCATTTAATTATAATACACTCAGCTCCCTTCTAGTACTGAAAATTACTCAGTCCTCTCTCTCTATTACCTAGCTTAAATACCGTTAAACAAGATCATTGTTTTAACAGAATTATCCTGAATAATTATACGTATTCCATTGACAATGACTTCTTTGGATGAGATAGGAAGTGAAACCTATTCATCAAAGTTCAATAAAACGATATTACCAAATTGTAAATGATGTCAAAATTTGGTGTCCAACTTGAAAGAATGCTTAAGAGGATCGACGAGAAGCGCATCAGGTTTAGGAACCGATTCTAGTTTATACGTATAATTCACTACAAGAAAAGACGTCTTTTGCGACGGAATAGATTCCGTCGCTAAAATGAGTTTTACCGACGGAAACCTCCGTCAGTAAAACTCCGTCGTAAAATATTATTTAAGCGATGGATTTATTCCGTCGCAAAAAACTCCGTCGGTGAAAAGGCGTTTTACCGACGGAAACCTCCGTCGGTAAAACTCCGCCGTGAAATATTATTTAAGCGATGGATTTATTCCGTCGTAAAAAACTCCGTCGGTACAAATAGGTCTTCATCGACGGACGTTTAGCGACGGAATAAATCCGTTGCTAAAAGTCTATTTAATTCACAGATCTGGTTTGAACTGTCACTGCTTCTCTCTTCGAAAATCCCAAAACCCAACTTCCCTCTACCCCGGCGGCGACCTCCCTCGACACCGGCGGTGACTTCCCTCGACCCCGGCGGTGACCTCCCTCGACAATGGCGACCACCTGCAACTCTGGCGACCACGGGCCCTCACCTCCGGCAGATCTGTGAAGAGGAGAGAGACTGAGAGAGAGAGAGAGAGCAGCGTCAACCACCGGGACCATCGGAGACGATGGTTTCTTACCTCCGGCAGTATTTCTCGTGAGGTAAAGTTCTTGTCTTCCTCTCTATTTGCTCTACGCTATACCTTCTGTCTTCCTCTTGTACATGTAAATTGCTGTGAAAAGTTAAAGACATTGGAGATTGAGTGGGCAAACTTTGCTTTCTTAGAGCTCAATTTGATAAGATTATTAGTTGTTGTGATCAAGTGAAGAAAAAGATATATTAAGAATGCGAATTTGTGGGTCAGAGATATTAAGGGTTCGTACGTTTGTCAAATTCGCATATTCGTTTTCTGTTTTTGCAATGATGATGGGTTTGTAGGAGCTGGATTGATAGTTTTTTTTTTATTAACAATGGGTATAATGTAGTTTGACTTTACTACCTTTCAATAAAACGGATTGTTAATGTAAAGCGTTGTAATTAAATGAAGGATATGTTAGGCATGTGGATTTATGGGCAATAGATAGTAGGAACATGTTGTTTGATTAGTTTGACTTTAATATCTTTTAATAAAATGGTTTGTTAATGTGAAGCATTGTTAAAAGTCCAAAAAACTTCACAATAAAAGCGATCTGTCTTACGAAAAATAAAGACGATGCTAATCAAAGATTTTCCAATATTTTTTTTTGAATATTTCAATAGTAATAACTTCTAAAAACTCCAAAGTTCAAATCACACATAACAGTAACTTGAAAACGAAACCCAAGTTTATAAAGCCTACAATTACTCGAACCAAAAAGAAGGATCACATTACCGGCGTGAGTTAATTACGTGGTGATATTCCTTGTAGTAATTGGTCAGTGACGAGGATGAAATAACGTCTTTATGGAAGTGGATGCATTGAGCCGCAGTTTGCGGGCACCCTCCCTAGTCCCTTTCTCGAAACGGGAAGAGGAAGCGTTTCAATTGCTAGGCCTGGCTAAGCTGGGGTGGTAATTTAGGGCTAATTTGATGCTCCTAGAACACGGCATTTGTCCAAATATCTAGTTTCTGAAATTACGACTATCATCACTACCTTTGCCTTCTTGAACTTCCTACAAACATGAGGAGGGCTGGATTTGCTCTCCGCGCTTTCAATATTGAAACGGCGAGAGCAATGGATGTTGCTTCTGATCCGAAAATAGGCCTTATGCGACTACTTTGGTGGCAGGAAGCCATAGACAAGATCGGGTTAAGTGGCGTTGGATCTAGATGGGATGGGACGGGACAGAACTGGGCAAGGGACATTAAAATTAAGATGACGTAAACCCAAAACCCAAAACCCAAAACCCAAAACCCAAAACCCTAAACCCTAAACCCCAATTGAATCGAACCCTAAATTAAACTAATTGAACCCCTAATTAAATCCTAAATTGATTGCCCCAATCTAACCGAACCCTAATTGAACCCTAAATTGAATGCCCTAATCCAACCGAACCCTAAATTGAACTAATTGAACCCTAAATTGAATGCCTCAAATGAACCGAACCCTAAATTGAATCAATAGAGCCCCATAATTGAACCCTAAATTGAAGTAATTGAATCCTAAATTGAATGCCCTAATTGAATTGAACCCTAAATTAAACTAATTGAACCCCTAATTAAACCCTAAATTGATTGCCCCAATCTAACCGAACCCTAATTGAACCCTAAATTGAATGCCTCAAATCAACCGAACCCTAAATTGAATCAATAGAACCCTAAATGGAAGTAATTGAACCCTAAATTGAATGCCCTAATTGAATCAAACCCTAAATTAAACTAATTGAACCCCTAATTAAACCCTAAATTGATTGCCCCAATCTAACCGAACCCTAATTGAACCCTAAATTGAATGCCCTAATCCAACCGAACCCTAAATTGAACTAATTGAACCCTAAATTGAATGCCTCAAATCAACCGAACCCTAAATTGAAGTAATTGAACCCTAAATTGAATGCCCTAATTGAATCGAATCCTAAATTAAACTAATTGAACCCCTAATTAAACCCTAAATTGATTGCCCCAATCTAACCGAACCCTAATTGAACCCCAAATTGAATGCCCTAATCCAACCGAACCCTAAATTGAACTAATTGAACCCTAAATTTAATGCCTCAAATCAACTGAACCCTAAATTGAATCAATAGAACCCCCTAATTGAACCCTAAATTGAAGTAATTGAACCCTAAATTGAACCCTAAATTGAATGCCCTAATCGAATCGAACCCTAAATGAAACTAATTGAACCCTAAATTGAATGCCCTAATACAATCGAACCCTAAATTGAAATAATTCAAGCGCATCGGATATGTGAATTTTGAACATTTTTTTCCCATTTGAACATTGATCATTTGTTTGATAATTTTAGGTTGTTAATTGTGCATTTTAGAATTGTGATTATTGATCGATGATTTTAGGTTATTAGCTGTGCATTTGAAGTAATTGCGATTATTAATTGATGATTTTAGGTTGTTAATTGATGATTTTAGATTGTTAATTGTGCATTGAGCATTTGAGATATTGAGATTATTGACGGAGGATGGAACCCAATTGGATTGAATGTGTGATTTTTGTTAATTTTTATTGCATTGAGCATTTGAGAATTGAGAATTGAGATTGTTGACGGAGGATGGGACCCAATTGGATTGAGATACCTGTTAGTTAGCGCAGACACGGACACCACGTCTGATCGACGGTGTCCGACATTTAAAAAAAAATTAACGTATGCCGATGTGTCTGGAGGTGCGTGTCGGTGGGCATCGGACACGTGTCCAGAGGCGTCGGACACGTGTCCAAAGGCGTCGGACACGTGTCGGTATGTGTCGGACACGTGTCCGGAGGTGTCAGACACGTATCGGACACCATATCAACACCCTATATGAAGTGTAAGAATTGAGGTTGTTGACGGAGGATGAGACCTAATTGGATTGAGATACACGTTAGTTAGCGCAGACACGGACACCACGTTTGGTCGACGGTGTCCAGCATTTAAAAAACAAATTAACGTATGCCGATGTGTCTGGAGGTGCGTGTCGGTGGGCATCGGACACGTGTCCAGAGGCATCGGACACGTGTCCAAAGGCGTCGGACACGTGTCGGTATGTGTCGGACACGTGTCCGGAGGTGTCAGACACGTATCGGACACCATATCAACACCCTATATGAAGTGTAAGAATTGAGGTTGTTGACGGAGGATGAGACCCAATTGGATTGAGATACACGTTAGTTAGCGCAGACACGGACACCACGTTTGGTCGACGGTGTCCAGCATTTAAAAAACAAATTAACGTATGCCGATGTGTCTGGAGGTGCGTGTCGGTGGGTGTCGGACACGCCGTCGGACACGTGTCCAGAGGCATTGGACACGCTTCGGTATGTGTCGGACACGTGTCCGGAGGTGTCAGACACGTATCAGACACCATATCGACACCCTATATGAGGTGTCGGAATTGAGGTTGTTGAATGTGCATTAAATTTAGGTTAGTTAGGTTAATGCGACATTTTTAGCATGCACCCACTGGAATCTAATCGTGGCTCCAGCGCTGGCTATAATTAGCCCTAATTAGTCCTGATTAACAATATTTTAGTAAATCAATTAACCCTAATTAGCTCTAACGAGCCTAATTAGTTTTAATTAACCCTAAGAACCTGATGAAATTCAAATTAGCTGTAATTACCCCAAATTAGCCCAAATGAACCCAATTATGCTCATATTGATTGTAGTTAGCCTAATTAGTCATAATTTGCACTAACATAACCCAATTACGCCTAATTAGCGCTAGTTAGGACTAATCAACACTACTCGGCACCATCAAAACCCTAATTAGGACTAAATAACCCTAATTAGCTATAATTATCTGAAACTAGCCCTCATTAACATTAATTAGCCCTAACATAACCCAATTAAGCCTAATTAGCCCTAATTAGGACTAATCAGCACTACTCGGCACAATTAAACCCTAATTAGGACTACATAACTCTAATTAGTCCTAATCAACCCTAGTCAGCTATAATTATCCGAAACTATCCCTCATTAACATTAATTAGCCCTAACATAACCCAATTAAGCCCAATTAGCCCTAATTAGGACTAATCATCACTACTCGGCACAATTAAACCCTAATTAGGACTAAATAACCCTAATTAGTCCTAATCAACCCTAATCAGCTATAATTAATAATCGTAATTAACCCTAATAATCCAGTTAGCCCTAATTAGCCCTTGTACATCCCATAATTACTCCATGTTGCCCAGAGATGGTTCAATTACTCGTTGTTTACAAACCCTGCCTTCTTTATATTAATTGTTGTTTTGAGAAGTCCATTGGCAACGAGATGGTTCAACTCGTTGCCAACGAGTTCTATTTAATGTGGAATTGGTAACATATGCAACGATCATTCTGTAGTTTTGATATTTCGGAAAGATTCTTGCATATCTTATCAATTTCTGAACACATGCATGCATAGAAACCCTTAGTTCCCGTTCAAAGGTACTCATTACAAAGTAATGCCTTGTAATGAGCCTTTGGATGTCCAGTTTGGACAGTTTGGAAAAGCTAATTGTTTATAAAACAGTATTTTGACTCATGCTTTATGTTCTATGTCGTGGATATTTGGTACACGTTCTCGTGTGTTTCTCCGGGTGCATACAGATCTGGTGTTCTAACATCCGTCAAACCTTCCTGAGCAAGGTTAGATGAATGTTAGAACACCTAATCGATGTGGTGTACTTGGAGAAATGCGGGGAGGTGCTGCCGAATTTTCCACAGACATCGGACTAAGCATGAGTTATTCACTGTTTTATAAACATGTGCTTTTCTGAATGGGATAGGACCACTACCTGTTCAAGAGTGGAGGGGAAATATGTAGACATGTTGTAACATTCATGCATTGATATTTACATCGGCAATGCCTAATCACTGGTCATTATTGAAGGTGGTATACAGTACGATAATTCAGTCGTCATGTCAGTCGATCGAAGTTGGATGAAAAGGAAGAATGCTGAAGATTTTGAGTGTCGCGTTGACGAATTTCTCGACTTCGCTTATGCGCATCCTGCACATGTTGACCTTGATAAGATAAGGTGTCCGTGCGGTAGATGTGAGTTGTTGCACTGGAGAAAAAGAATTGAAGTAAAATGGCATCTTCGTCGGTACGGTTTTATGGGTGGATACACAAGGTGGACGCAGCACGGGGAAACGATAGTATTGTCGTCCAACCTGGCTAGTCAAACTGAAGTTAGGGAGGAGGCACGATATGATTTCCGAGATATGATTATGGATGCTGGGCATGCTAATGTTGACTGGGGTAACGACAGTCCACAACCGCCGAACGAGGGGGCTCATCAGTTTTATGAGTTGTTGAGAGCTGCGGAAGAGCCGCTGTGGGATGGAGCTCCGAAACACACACGGCTGTCTGCGGTTAGTAGGTTATTACAGTTGAAATCAGACCACGGGCTGAGTGAGAAAGGTTTTAACGAGTTTGTTACCTTCATCAAAGAAATACTGCCCGAAAGTGAAAAGCTACCGCCGTCGTACTATGACGCGAAGAAGATGATGAGGAAACTTGGGTTGAGCTATGACCGGATAGATGCGTGCAATAACGATTGTGTATTATTCTGGAAAGAGAATAAGGATTTGTCATTATGTCCAGTATGTGATCATTCGAGGTACAAACCGGACAAAGGGAAGAAGAAAAACATTGCATGGAAGATATTGCGATATTTCCCGGTCACACCACGGCTTCAGAGAATGTACTACTCCTCCAGTACGGCTGAACATATGAGGGCTCACCGTGAGACTCGCAGCAACGATGCCGATGTGCTGACACACCCAGCTGATGGAGAGGCGTGGAAGGAGTTTGACCGCAGGCATCCAGTCTTTGCTCAGGAAGTTCGGAATGTTAGACTTGGTCTGGCAACCGATGGGTTCAACCCTTTCGGTCAGTCTACCACGCCTTACTCCTGTTGGCCTGTTATTATTGTCCCTTACAACCTTCCACCAGGCATGTGCATGAAGAAGCCGTATATGTTCTTGTCGTTGCTTATTCCGGGGCCGAAGAGTCCCGGTAAGGACATAGATGTGTATTTAAGGCCGTTGATTGATGAGTTAAAACAATTATGGAATCATGGAGTCGAAACATATGATGCATCCCTTAAACAAAATTTTCAGATGAGGGCTGCTTTGATGTGGACTATACATGATTTCCCCGCATTGGGAATGACGTGTGGCTGGAGCACACATGGGAAGCTAGCATGCCCTGCTTGTATGGGCGTGAACCCCGGTCATACGTTAAAGCACGGCGGAAAGGCCTCGTGGTTCGGATGTCACCGTAAGCTTTTGCCACCGGGCCATCAGTTTCGTAGGCAGAAGGATAAATTTGACGGGACAATCGAGCGTGAGGTTGTCACACTGGACTACCCATCTGGTGAAGAAGTACTCTCACACCTGGAGGCACTTGATACTGACATACCACACGGTAAGGGTGTGCCGGATCAGAAGATTGCAGGGTTCGGGAAAGAGCACAACTGGAGAAAATTTTGTATCTTCTGGGAGTTAGCCTACTGGAGGACGCTCGTTATCCGAAACAACATGGATGTGATGCATATTGAGAAGAACGTTTTTGATAATGTGTTCAACACAGTGATGAATGTCAAGGGCAAATCGAAAGATCACCTTAAAGCGAGAAGGGATCTACAACAGTTGGGTGTACGCCGTGAATTGCATCCTCGGACAGTCAGTGGGAGGACCATACTTCCGAAAGCACCTTACTGTCTAGACAAGAAACAAGTGGAGAAGGTCTGTCAGTGGGTTAAGAATTTGAAGCTTCCGGATGGGTTTGCGTCCAACATATCTCGTTGTTGCAATGTATCGGAATGCAAGTTCCAAGGGATGAAGAGTCACGACTGCCACGTATTCATGGAGAGATTCATTCCTATTGCCTTCCGGGGACTGTTGCCACGGGTTGTTTGCGAGACTTTGACTGAATTATCTCATTTCTTTCGAGATATATGCTCTTCTACGATCCGGGTGAGTAACATGGAAGTGCTTGAGAAGAACATTGTGGTGACGATTTGCAAGCTGGAGAAAATCTTCCCACCTTCGTTCTTTGATTCAATGGAGCATCTGCCTGTTCACTTGGCATATGAAGCTAAGATGGGTGGACCCGTGCAATATCGGTGGATGTATCCCTTCGAGAGGTAATCCTTAAATTGTTATAGTTGTTCGTTTACACTTAATGCGACATCTGTTATCATTGATATTCCACCTAACTCGATTCGCTAAACTTCTAGGTTCATGTTCCATTTAAAGAAAAAAGTCCGTAATAAGGCTCGGGTTGAGGGCTCAATTGCGGAGGCTTACGTAATGGAAGAACTTGTAAACTTTTGTAGTCAATATTTCGGGCCTAATGTTGGTACAAGGTTAAATCAACTAGGCCGAAATGATCCCGGAGCAAGCACAAATTTGGAAGGGCAATTGTCAATATTCAAGCAGTCAGGTAGTCCGTTCGGCCGAACGTATACTCGATGGCTAACAGATGAAGAGTACAGTGCTGCAACAATATATGCCCTTCTAAATTGCGATGAAGTTTCGGCATTCGTTGAGTAAGTTAAAGTCTTAATTCACTTACATTGCTGTACATAATTGAAAGTGTGTGTTAAGCGAGTTAAATGCATATTGGTTTGCAGTGAGTTCGATGCGGAATCTTTAATCACTGATCCCGCTGGACTTGAATCTCATCGGAAATCACAATTTGTACAGTGGTTCAAAATCCGTGTAAGATTATTTAACGAAATTATATTATGTGTTATATACAGTTCTGTGGCCAATTAGTATACTGATTTATCCTTAATTTTTACCGTCATCTACAATAGGTTCAGTCAATGGATAGACCAGTGGCCTCCTGCTTGAAATTACTAGCCGAAGGCCCTAACAAACAAACATCCTGTTACGGAGGCTATATCATCAACGGGTTTAGGTTTAACGTAAAAGATGATGACCGAACAAAACAAACCCAAAACAGTGGAGTCTTGGTCAACGGCGACTGTTATGCCGAGAATTGCATGGATTTTTACGGAGAGCTAGATGAGATTGTTGAGCTAACATATCTGGGTTCCCAAAACCGCCTGGTAATGTTCAAGTGTACGTGGTTCGATGTCACATGCAGTAGAGGAATCCGTGTTAGCTCTCAAGGGATTGTAGATGTCAATGTCAAGTCAAGACTTGCATCAGACGAGCCCTTTGTGTTTGCTAGTCAAGCTGTACAAGTCTTTTACGCGGAGGACGTCGCCAATCCCAAATCTCATTGGTATACAACTATCAAGTCCAAGAAATTGCCCGTGACATATGACAGTGAGCTAGACTCCTTTCAAGCCGACCAACCACGTGTCTTGTTCCCTGTTGAGGTCAACAACGAGGAGGACGATCTTCCTCTTCCAACAACACTTCTTGTGGGAGAAGAAGTCGTAGATGATGACGCGGAAGATGTTGAAAGTGTTGGAGATGATGTGACCGAGTCTACTGATGAAGAGGATGAATTAGAAGATGAAGAGGACGACGAGTCCCACGAAGAAGAGGGCGACGAGGAAAGTGATGAAGATGATTCGCAAACTGAAAATGATTGACTTGTAATGTTGTAACATCACGGGAAAAATGTAGTAACATTTTAGAACTTGGTGTTTATTGATGTGTTTTTGCACATCCGTTCATATATATATATATATATATATATATATAGTGCCGATGATGATTTATGCCTAAATTATTGTTTTTCACGTGTTAATGTCTTTGTATATAATCTATATGAAGTCAGATATGGATAGGATACGGGCTATTCGTGGCCGGGCTGGACGCCGAGCTGCTTCCTCCCCGGTTAGTCCCACCTCGTCATTGCCTACTGATGACGAGGCACAGAGTGATCGCGGACAGCCATCGGGGGCCCAGGCCCAGCCGTCGCCGTCACCGTCGCCCCAGCCCCAGCCATCGCCGTCGCCCCAGCCCCAGCTCGAGCCGTCGCCCCAGCCCGACGCAGATTCATCCCACACGCGCATGCATTCTCCATCTTCCGTGGGTTCTACCTCAGGTATAGTTGATAACGGTGTTTCGTACATTTTCGCTAGCCTTATATTTGAACTGTATTAATGTCTGTGTTTTGTAGGATCTCGACGAGGCCGTGGTCCGACACGCGGGGTACGCATCGACCCCCAGCGTAAACAGAGAGTTACGCTCACGCAGGAGGGCCTGTAAGTACTAAAAATATCACCTCATGCCTTATGTTTAAAATTTTTGGGTGTTAATTTATATTTGAACTGTATTAATTAATTTAATTACTTCTTTGGCAGGATCCTGGAGAATATGGCGAGGACGAAGATCGGCGTTCTTGTGAAGGGCCGATTCTTCGAGCCACGCCTGTACTGGAAGGACTGGGATGCCGCTGCGAGGGAGGCCCTATGGGAGGAGTGGCTGGTACGGTGAAGTATTTTTTTCAGCGTTAGTAAATGTTAAATTACAGTTTGTTTTATGTTGTTAATTTGTGTTATTGAATGCCTTACAGGAGGGGTTCACGTTTGACACGCCTCAGCAGCAGGTACTGGGGCAGCAGGCTTTCTTTGCCTACATCGGCAAGAATTACCGCCGATGGCTCCACGATGCACGGGACCGGGCGAAGAAGGCGCTGCCCGCGGGTGCCCCGATGACGGACATGACGAGATATCCCCCACATTGGATATCTCACCGTGTATGGGGGGAGATGATAGATCGGTGGGCTGCGGATCCAGGTTGGGACGCCAAGAGTAAGAGCGGGGCTAAGAACAGACAGAACAGAGATCCGACGCACACGGGGGGGTCGGTGCCACACGACATCGTCCGACACATGAACGCGGTCGAGCACCCGGATCTGGAGGAGGATGAGGTCATAGCTCTGACCTATACTCAGACGCACGTGCGGAAGAAGGACAAGGACGAGACGCACCGGGCGGGCGACTATATTTCAGATATTGCCCGGCGGATCGATGTGAGTCAATTTATTTAAGTTAATGTTTTTTCTTTCTATCCTCAATGTCTGTTTCGTTAATTAATGCCCTAACATATCGTTAAACCACTATTTTTGCAGGCCTCGTATGAACAGCTAAGGGGGTCCGAGCAGCAGTCCGGACAGCCATCAGCGTCCACTAGTACGGCTGCGAGTACTGGGGGGTTGAAGCGATGGCTGGATACGCCGGAGGTCGTGAATCGGCCGAAAGGCCGCATACGCGGCCTGCCTAGCACGACTGCTCGTGTCGTGATATAATTGATTATATATATTTCTTTCTGTATTGATTATTGTGCGTTGTTGTTGAGAATTGAAAATTGTATTACATGTCTGGGTAATTGAAAAATAAAAAAAAAATTCAAAAAAAAAATTGACTTTTGGCGACGGATTAATTCCGTCGCTAAAGTATTCCTACAATCAGTTATTTCGCGACGGAATATTCCGTCGCTAAATAAGTTTTTTAGCGACGGAATATTCCGTCGCGAAAATATCAAATCTGTCGCTAATTTGACAAAGAAGAAAATAAATTAAAATTCTAAAAATATAATTTGCGACGGAATATCCGTCGCTAATGAAAAATAAATCCGTCGGTAAAAATGACATATTTAGCGACGGATTTAAAAATTCCGTCGCTAAACTATTAGTGACGGGCTTTTATACGAGGGATATTTAGCGACGGTGAATCCGTCACTAATTCTTTTAGTGACGGATTTTTGGCTTTTAGCGACGGATTTCCCCGTCGCTAAAACCCTGTTTTCTTGTAGTGATTGTTTTGAAACTTTAACCATCAATCTCCATTTGTACGCATTGTATGTACAAGCTCACACGGAGTACCGTCAAAATAAGTCAGTGCCGCTAGGATTGTGCTTTCGAGTGTATATCGTGCACCAAAATAGAGAATCTAATATTAAGAACCCAATTAACCCTAATTAGTCCTAATCAACACTAATCAACCCAATTAAACCCTAATTACTCCTAATGAACACTAATTAGCCATAACATATCTTATTAAAGCCTAATTAGATTAATTAAACTCTAAACCCTAAACCCTAAGTAAACCCTGATTAACCCTAATGAACCCAGTTAACCCTAATTGAGTATAGTTAGCCTAATTAGTCGTAATTAACCCTAAGAACCCAATTAACCCTAATGATCCCTAATTAGTCATAATCAACATTAATCAGCACAATTAAACCCTAATTGGTTCAATTACTCTTTGTTATTAAATCCTACATTAGGAATATTCGTTGTTATTTTGCGAAGTCCATTGACAACGAGTTTGTTCAATTCGTTGCCAACGAATTCTAATTAAAGTGGAATTGGTAACATATGCAACGATCTTTCTGAAATTTTGATATTTCGGAAAGATTCGTTCATATGTTACCAATTTTTAAACGCATGCATGCATAAAAACCCTTAGTTTCCGTTCAAAGTTACTCATTACAAAGTAATGCTTTGTAATGAGCCTTTGGATGTTCAGTTTGGACAATTTGGAAAAGCTAAGTGTTTATAAAACAGTGTATCGACTCATGCTCTGTGTTCTATGTCGTGGATATTTGGTACACGTTCTCTTGTGTTTCTCCCAGTGCATACAAATCTGGTATTCTAACATCCGTTAAACCTTGCAAGGCAAGATTAGATGAATGTTAGAACACCTAATCGATGTCGTGTACGTGGAAAAATACGGGGAGGTGCTGCCAAAATTTTCTGCAGACATAGGACTAAGCATGAGTTAGTAACTGTTTTATAAACATGTGCTTTTCTGAATAGGATAGGACGACTACCACTACAAGAAAACAGGCTTTTAGCGACGGGGAAATCCGTCGCTAAAAGCCCAAATTCCGTCGCTAAAAGAATTAGCGACGGATTCACCGTCGCTAAAAATCCCTCGTATAAAAGCCCGTCACTAAAAGTTTAGCGACGGAATTTTTACATCCGTCGCTAAATATGTGCTTTTTACCGACGGATTTATTTTTCATTAGCGACGGATATTCCGTCGCTAATTATATTTTTAGAATTTTATTTTATTTTCTTTTTTGTCCAATTAGCGACGGATTAAATATTTAGCGACGGAATATTCCGTCGCTAAAAAACTTATTTAGCGACGGAATATTCCGTCGCTAAATATTTAATTGAAAGGAATACTTTAGCGACGGAATAAATCCGTCGCCAAAAGTCAAAATTTTTTTTTATTTTTCAATTACCTAAACCTGTACAGAAATACAATTCTCAACAACGCGCAATAAGCGAAATACAGAAATAAATATATATAATCAATTATAAAAAATATTTATTATAAAAGAAACTCATATATACATGTACAAGCCGGGAACCGGAAATAGCCGGTTAGGAGAGGGGAGAAGAGTACAAGCCGGGCGCGGGGGGGGGGGGGGGGGAAGCTAGGAACGGGCACGGGAAGGGGCTCATCAGGGGTTCCCGAGTCCCGGATCTGGATCCTGCTGATCCGGGGCCGGGGCGGCTGGTCCAGCAGTGCCCTGCTCCCTGATCATCCGGCACACCACTGTAGCAATGCGCTGGATCTCCTCGTCGTCCAACTGAGGCCGAGGAGCCGGTGTCTGTGGAGGGGCAGCAGGGGGTGAGGACGCTCCTATCACGGCACGAGGAGTCGTGCTAGGCAGGCCGCGTATGCGGCCTTTCGGCCGATTCACGACCTCCGGCGTATCCAGCCATCGCTTCAACCCCCCAGTACTCGCAGCCGTACTAGTGGACGCTGATGGCTGTCCGGACTGCTGCTCGGACCCCCTTAGCTGTTCATACGAGGCCTGCAAAAATAGTGGTTTAACGATATGTTAGGGCATTAATTAACGAAACAGACATTGAGGATAGAAAGAAAAAACATTAACTTAAATAAATTGACTCACATCGATCCGCCGGGCAATATCTGAAATATAGTCGCCCGCCTGGTGCGTCTCGTCCTTGTCCTTCTTCCGCACGTGCGTCTGAGTATAGGTCAGAGCTATGACCTCATCCTCCTCTAGATCCGGGTGCTCGACCGCGTTCATGTGTCGGACGATGTCGTGTGGCACCGACCCCCCCGTGTGCGTCGGATCTCTGTTCTGTCTGTTCTCAGCCCCGCTCTTACTCTTGGCGTCCCAACCTGGATCCGCAGCCCACCGATCTATCATCTCCCCCCATACACGGTGAGATATCCAATGTGGGGGATATTTCGTCATGTCCGTCATCGGGGCACCCGCGGGCAGCGCCTTCTTCGCCCGGTCCCGTGCATCGTGGAGCCATCGGCGGTAATTCTTGCCGATGTAGGCAAAGAAAGCCTGCTGCCCCAGTCCCTGCTGCTCAGGCGTATCAAACGTGAACCCCTCCTGTAATGCATTCAATAACACAAATTAACAACATAAAACAAACTGTAATTTAACATTTACTAACGCTGAAAAAAATACTTCACCGTACCAGCCACTCCTCCCATAGGGCCTCCCTCGCAGCGGCATCCCAGTCCTTCCAGTACAGGCGTGGCTCGAAGAATCGGCCCTTCACAAGAACGCCGATCTTCGTCCTCCCCAAATTCCCCCGGATCCTGCCAAAGAAGTAATTAAATTAATTAATACAGTTCAAATATAAATTAACACCCAAAAATTTTAAACATAAGGCATGAGGTGATATTTTTAGTACTTACAGGCCCTCCTGCGTGAGCGTAACTCTCTGTTTACGCTGGGGGTCGATGCGTACCCCGCGTGTCGGACCACGGCCTCGTCGAGATCCTACAAAACACAGACATTAATACAGTTCAAATATAAGGCTAGCGAAAATGTACGAAACACCGTTATCAACTATACCTGAGGTAGAACCCACGGAAGATGGAGACGGCTGGGGCGACGGCGATGGCTGGGGCGACGGCGATGGCTGGGGCTGGGGCGACGGTGACGGCGGCGGCTGGGGCTGGGGCGACGGTGACGGCGACGGCTGGGGCTGGGCCCCTGATGGCTGTCCGCGATCACTCTGTGCCTCGTCATCAGTAGGCAATGACGAGGTGGGACTAACCGGGGAGGAAGCAGCTCGGCGTCCAGCCCGGCCACGAATAGCCCGTATCCTATCCATATCTGACTTCATATAGATTATATACAAAGACATTAACACGTGAAAAACAATAATTTAGGCATAAATCATCATCGGCATATATATATATATATATATATGAACGGATGTGCAAAAACACATCAATAAACACCAAGTTCTAAAATGTTACTACATTTTTCCCGTGATGTTACAACATTACAAGTCAATCATTTTCAGTTTGCGAATCATCTTCATCACTATCCTCGTCGCCCTCTTCTTCGTGGGACTCGTCGTCCTCTTCATCTTCTAATTCATCCTCTTCATCAGTAGACTCGGTCACATCATCTCCAACACTTTCAACATCTTCCGCGTCATCATCTACGACTTCTTCTCCCACAAGAAGTGTTGTTGGAAGAGGAAGATCGTCCTCCTCGTTGTTGACCTCAACAGGGAACAAGACACGTGGTTGGTCGGCTTGAAAGGAGTCTAGCTCACTGTCATATGTCACGGGCAATTTCTTGGACTTGATAGTTGTATACCAATGAGATTTGGGATTGGCGACGTCCTCCGCGTAAAAGACTTGTACAGCTTGACTAGCAAACACAAAGGGCTCGTCTGATGCAAGTCTTGACTTGACATTGACATCTACAATCCCTTGAGAGCTAACACGGATTCCTCTGCTGCATGTGACATCGAACCACGTACACTTGAACATTACCAGGCGGTTTTGGGAACCCAGATATGTTAGCTCAACAATCTCATCTAGCTCTCCGTAAAAATCCATGCAATTCTCGGCATAACAGTCGCCGTTGACCAAGACTCCACTGTTTTGGGTTTGTTTTGTTCGGTCATCATCTTTTACGTTAAACCTAAACCCGTTGATGATATAGCCTCCGTAACAGGATGTTTGTTTGTTAGGGCCTTCGGCTAGTAATTTCAAGCAGGAGGCCACTGGTCTATCCATTGACTGAACCTATTGTAGATGACGGTAAAAATTAAGGATAAATCAGTATACTAATTGGCCACAGAACTGTATATAACACATAATATAATTTCGTTAAATAATCTTACACGGATTTTGAACCACTGTACAAATTGTGATTTCCGATGAGATTCAAGTCCAGCGGGATCAGTGATTAAAGATTCCGCATCGAACTCACTGCAAACCAATATGCATTTAACTCGCTTAACACACACTTTCAATTATGTACAGCAATGTAAGTGAATTAAGACTTTAACTTACTCAACGAATGCCGAAACTTCATCGCAATTTAGAAGGGCATATATTGTTGCAGCACTGTACTCTTCATCTGTTAGCCATCGAGTATACGTTCGGCCGAACGGACTACCTGACTGCTTGAATATTGACAATTGCCCTTCCAAATTTGTGCTTGCTCCGGGATCATTTCGGCCTAGTTGATTTAACCTTGTACCAACATCCGAACCGAAATATTGACTACAAAAGTTTACAAGTTCTTCCATTACGTAAGCCTCCGCAATTGAGCCCTCAACCCGAGCCTTATTACGGACTTTTTTCTTTAAATGGAACATGAACCTAGAAGTTTAGGGAATCGAGTTAGGTGGAATATCAATGATAACAGATGTCGCATTAAGTGTAAACGAACAACTGTAACAATTTAAGGATTACCTCTCGAAGGGATACATCCACCGATATTGCACGGGTCCACCCATCTTAGCTTCATATGCCAAGTGAACAGGCAGATGCTCCATTGAATCAAAGAACGAAGGTGGGAAGATTTTCTCCAGCTTGCAAATCGTCACCACAATGTTCTTCTCAAGCACTTCCATGTTACTCACCCGGATCGTAGAAGAGCATATATCTCGAAAGAAATGAGATAATTCAGTCAAAGTCTCGCAAACAACCCGTGGCAACAGTCCCCGGAAGGCAATAGGAATGAATCTCTCCATGAATACGTGGCAGTCGTGACTCTTCATCCCTTGGAACTTGCATTCCGATACATTGCAACAACGAGATATGTTGGACGCAAACCCATCCGGAAGCTTCAAATTCTTAACCCACTGACAGACCTTCTCCACTTGTTTCTTGTCTAGACAGTAAGGTGCTTTCGGAAGTATGGTCCTCCCACTGACTGTCCGAGGATGCAATTCACGGCGTACACCCAACTGTTGTAGATCCCTTCTCGCTTTAAGGTGATCTTTCGATTTGCCCTTGACATTCATCACTGTGTTGAACACATTATCAAAAACGTTCTTCTCAATATGCATCACATCCATGTTGTTTCGGATAACGAGCGTCCTCCAGTAGGCTAACTCCCAGAAGATACAAAATTTTCTCCAGTTGTGCTCTTTCCCGAACCCTGCAATCTTCTGATCCGGCACACCCTTACCGTGTGGTATGTCAGTATCAAGTGCCTCCAGGTGTGAGAGTACTTCTTCACCAGATGGGTAGTCCAGCGTGACAACCTCACGCTCGATTGTCCCGTCAAATTTATCCTTCTGCCTACGAAACTGATGGCCCGGTGGCAAAAGCTTACGGTGACATCCGAACCACGAGGCCTTTCCGCCGTGCTTTAACGTATGACCGGGGTTCACGCCCATACAAGCAGGGCATGCTAGCTTCCCATGTGTGCTCCAGCCACACGTCATTCCCAATGCGGGGAAATCATGTATAGTCCACATCAAAGCAGCCCTCATCTGAAAATTTTGTTTAAGGGATGCATCATATGTTTCGACTCCATGATTCCATAATTGTTTTAACTCATCAATCAACGGCCTTAAATACACATCTATGTCCTTACCGGGACTCTTCGGCCCCGGAATAAGCAACGACAAGAACATATACGGCTTCTTCATGCACATGCCTGGTGGAAGGTTGTAAGGGACAATAATAACAGGCCAACAGGAGTAAGGCGTGGTAGACTGACCGAAAGGGTTGAACCCATCGGTTGCCAGACCAAGTCTAACATTCCGAACTTCCTGAGCAAAGACTGGATGCCTGCGGTCAAACTCCTTCCACGCCTCTCCATCAGCTGGGTGTGTCAGCACATCGGCATCGTTGCTGCGAGTCTCACGGTGAGCCCTCATATGTTCAGCCGTACTGGAGGAGTAGTACATTCTCTGAAGCCGTGGTGTGACCGGGAAATATCGCAATATCTTCCATGCAATGTTTTTCTTCTTCCCTTTGTCCGGTTTGTACCTCGAATGATCACATACTGGACATAATGACAAATCCTTATTCTCTTTCCAGAATAATACACAATCGTTATTGCACGCATCTATCCGGTCGTAGCTCAACCCAAGTTTCCTCATCATCTTCTTCGCGTCATAGTACGACGGCGGTAGCTTTTCACTTTCGGGCAGTATTTCTTTGATGAAGGTAACAAACTCGTTAAAACCTTTCTCACTCAGCCCGTGGTCTGATTTCAACTGTAATAACCTACTAACCGCAGACAGCCGTGTGTGTTTCGGAGCTCCATCCCACAGCGGCTCTTCCGCAGCTCTCAACAACTCATAAAACTGATGAGCCCCCTCGTTCGGCGGTTGTGGCCTGTCGTTACCCCAGTCAACATTAGCATGCCCAGCATCCATAATCATATCTCGGAAATCATATCGTGCCTCCTCCCTAACTTCAGTTTGACTAGCCAGGTTGGACGACAATACTATCGTTTCCCCGTGCTGCGTCCACCTTGTGTATCCACCCATAAAACCGTACCGACGAAGATGCCATTTTACTTCAATTCTTTTTCTCCAGTGCAACAACTCACATCTACCGCACGGGCACCTTATCTTATCAAGGTCAACATGTGCAGGATGCGCATAAGCGAAGTCGAGAAATTCGTCAACGCGACACTCAAAATCTTCAGCATTCTTCCTTTTCATCCAACTTCGATCGACTGACATGACGACTGAATTATCGTACTGTATACCACCTTCAATAATGACCAGTGATTAGGCATTGCCGATGTAAATATCAATGCATGAATGTTACAACATGTCTACATATTTCCCCTCCACTCTTGAACAGGTAGTGGTCCTATCCCATTCAGAAAAGCACATGTTTATAAAACAGTGAATAACTCATGCTTAGTCCGATGTCTGTGGAAAATTCGGCAGCACCTCCCCGCATTTCTCCAAGTACACCACATCGATTAGGTGTTCTAACATTCATCTAACCTTGCTCAGGAAGGTTTGACGGATGTTAGAACACCAGATCTGTATGCACCCGGAGAAACACACGAGAACGTGTACCAAATATCCACGACATAGAACATAAAGCATGAGTCAAAATACTGTTTTATAAACAATTAGCTTTTCCAAACTGTCCAAACTGGACATCCAAAGGCTCATTACAAGGCATTACTTTGTAATGAGTACCTTTGAACGGGAACTAAGGGTTTCTATGCATGCATGTGTTCAGAAATTGATAAGATATGCAAGAATCTTTCCGAAATATCAAAACTGCAGAATGATCGTTGCATATGTTATCAATTCCACATTAAATAGAACTCGTTGGCAACGAGTTGAACCATCTCGTTGCCAATGGACTTCTCAAAACAACAATTAATATAAAGAAGGCAGGGTTTGTAAACAACGAGTAATTGAACCATCTCTGGGCAACATGGAGTAATTATGGGATGTACAAGGGCTAATTAGGGCTAACTGGGTTATTAGGGTTAATTACGATTATTAATTATAGCTGATTAGAGTTGATTAGGACTAATTAGGGTTATTTAGTCCTAATTAGGGTTTAATTGTGCCGAGTAGTGATGATTAGTCCTAATTAGGGCTAATTGGGCTTAATTGGGTTATGTTAGGGCTAATTAATGTTAATGAGGGATAGTTTCGGATGATTATAGCTGACTAGGGTTGATTAGGACTAATTAGGGTTATTTAGTCCTAATTAGGGTTTAATTGTGCCGAGTAGTGATGATTAGTCCTAATTAGGGCTAATTAGGCTTAATTGGGTTATGTTAGGGCTAATTAATGTTAATGAGGGATAGTTTCGGTGAATTATAGCTGACTAGGGTTGATTAGGACTAATTAGAGTTATGTAGTCCTAATTAGGGTTTAATTGTGCCGAGTAGTGCTGATTAGTCCTAATTAGGGCTAATTAGGCTTAATTGGGTTATGTTAGGGCTAATTAATGTTAATGAGGGCTAGTTTCGGATAATTATAGCTAATTAGGGTTGATTATGACTAATTAGGGTTTAATTGTGCCGAGTAGTGATGATTAGTCCTAATTAGGGCTAATTAGGCTTAATTGGGTTATGTTAGAGCTAATTAATGTTAATGAGGGCTAGTTTCGAATAATTATAGCTAATTAGGGTTGATTAGGACTAATTAGGGTTATTTAGTCCTAATTAGGGTTTTGATGGTGCCGAGTAGTGTTGATTAGTCCTAACTAGCGCTAATTAGGCGTAATTGGGTTATGTTAGTGCAAATTATGACTAATTAGGCTAACTACAATCAATATGCGCATAATTGGGTTCATTTGGGCTAATTTGAGGTAATTACAGCTAATTTGAATTTCATCAGGTTCTTAGGGTTAATTAAAACTAATTAGGCTCGTTAGAGCTAATTAGGGTTAATTGATTTACTAAAATATTGTTAATCAGGACTAATTAGGGCTAATTATAGCCAGCGCTGGAGCCACGATTAGATTCCACGTGTGCATGCAAAAATGTCGACATTAACCTAACTAACCTAAATTTAATGCACATTCAACAACCTCAATTCCGACACCTCATATAGGGTGTCGATATGGTGTCCGATACGTGTCTGACACCTCCGGACACGTGTCCGACACATACCGACACGTGTCCGACACATACCGACACGTGTCCGACGCCTTTGGACACAAACGCCTCCGGACACGTGTCCGACGCCCACCGACACGCACCTCCAGACACATCGGCATACGTTAATTTGTTTTCTAAATGTCGGACACCGTCGATCAGACGTGGTGTCCGTGTCTGCGCTAACTAACAGGTATCTCAATCCAATTGGGTCCCATCCTCCGTCAACAATCTCAATTCTCAATTCTCAAATGCTCAATGCAATAAAAATTAACAAAAATCACACATTCAATCCAATTGGGTCCCATCCTCCGTCAATAATCTCAATATCTCAAATGCTCAATGCACAATTAACAATCTAAAATCATCAATTAACAACCTAAAATCATCAATTCATAATCGCAATTACTTCAAATGCACAGCTAATAACCTAAAATCATCGATCAATAATCACAATTCTAAAACGCACAATTAACAACCTAAAATTATCAAACAAATGATCAATGTTCAAATGGGAAAAAAATGTTCAAAATTCACATATCCGATGCGCTTGAATTATTTCAATTTAGGGTTCGATTGTATTAGGGCATTCAATTTAGGGTTCAATTAGTTTCATTTAGGGTTCGGTTCGATTAGGGCATTCAATTTAGGGTTCAATTAGGGGGTTCTATTGATTCAATTTAGGGTTCAGTTGATTTGAGGCATTAAATTTAGGATTCAATTAGTTCAATTTAGGGTTCGGTTCAATTAGGGGGTTCTATTGATTCAATTTAGGGTTCAGTTGATTTGAGGCATTAAATTTAGGGTTCAATTAGTTCAATTTAGGGTTCGGTTGGATTAGGGCATTCAATTTGGGGTTCAATTAGGGTTCGGTTAGATTGGGGCAATCAATTTAGGGTTTAATTAGGGGTTCAATTAGTTTAATTTAGGATTCGATTCAATTAGGGCATTCAATTTAGGGTTCAATTACTTCAATTTAGGGTTCAATTAGGGGGTTCTATTGATTCAATTTAGGGTTCGGTTGATTTGAGGCATTCAATTTAGGGTTCAATTAGTTCAATTTAGGGTTCGGTTGGATTAGGGCATTCAATTTGGGGTTCAATTAGGGTTCGGTTAGATTGGGGCAATCAATTTAGGGTTTAATTAGGGGTTCAATTAGTTTAATTTAGGATTCGATTCAATTAGGGCATTCAATTTAGGGTTCAATTACTTCAATTTAGGGTTCAATTAGGGGGTTCTATTGATTCAATTTAGGGTTCGGTTGATTTGAGGCATTCAATTTAGGGTTCAATTAGTTCAATTTAGGGTTCGGTTCAATTAGGGGGTTCAATTGATTCAATTTAGGGTTCAGTTGATTTGAGGCATTCAATTTAGGGTTCAATTAGTTCAATTTAGGGTTCGGTTGGATTAGGGCATTCAATTTGGGGTTCAATTAGGGTTCGGTTAAATTGGGGCAATCAATTTAGGGTTTAATTAGGGGTTCAATTAGTTTAATTTAGGATTCGATTCAATTAGGGCATTCAATTTAGGGTTCAATTACTTCAATTTAGGGTTTAATTAGGGGGTTCTATTGATTCAATTTAGGGTTCGGTTGATTTGGCATTCAATTTAGGGTTCAATTAGTTCAATTTAGGGTTCGGTTGGATTAGGGCATTCAATTTGGGGTTTAATTAGGGTTCGGTTAGCGTTGGGCAATCAATTTAGGGTTTAATTAGGGGTTCAATTAGTTTAATTTAGGATTCGATTCAATTAGGGCATTCAATTTAGGGTTCAATTACTTCAATTTAGGGTTCGGTTGGATTAGGGCATTCAATTTAGGGTTCAATTAGTTCAATTGAAGGTTCGATTGGATTAGGGCAATCAATTTAGGGTTTAATTAGGGGTTCAAAATAGTTTAATTTAGGGTTCGACTCAATTATGGCATTCGATTTTAGGGTTCAATTACTTCAATTTAGGGTTCG
>JAVXUO010001968.1:0-142521 GCA_033065855.1 Escallonia rubra | reverse complement strand
GCCATCGCTTCAACCCCCCAGTACTCGCAGCCGTACTAGTGGACGCTGATGGCTGTCCGGACTGCTGCTCGGACCCACTTAGCTGTTCATACGAGGCCTGCAAAAATAGTGGTTTAACGATATGTTAGGGCATTAATTAACGAAACAGACATTGAGGATATAAAGAAAAAACATTAACTTAAATAAATTGACTCACATCGATCCGCCGGGCAATATCTGAAATATAGTCGCCCGCCTGGTGCGTCTCGCCCTTGTCCTTCTTCCGCACGTGCGTCTGAGTATAGGTCAGAGCTATGACCTCATCCTCTTCTAGATCCGGGTGCTCGACCGCGTTCATGTGTCGGACGATGTCGTGTGGCACCGACCCCCCCGTGTGCGTCGGATCTCTGTTCTGTTTGTTCTCAGCCCCGCTCTTACTCTTGGCGTCCCAACCTGGATCCGCAGCCCACCGATCTATCATCTCCCCCCATACACGGTGAGATATCCAATGTGGGGGATATTTCGTCATGTCCGTCATCGGGGCACCCGCGGGCAGCGCCTTCTTCGCCCGGTCCCGTGCATCGTGGAGCCATCGGCGATAATTCTTGCCGATGTAGGCAAAGAAAGCCTGCTGCCCCAGTCCCTGCTGCTCAGGCGTATCAAACGTGAACCCCTCCTATAATGCATTCAATAACACAAATTAACAACATAAAACAAACTGTAATTTAACATTTACTAACGCTGAAAAAAATACTTCACCGTACCAGCCACTCCTCCCATAGGGCCTCCCTCCTAGCGGCATCCCACTCCTTCCAGTACAGGCGTGGCTCGAAGAATCGGCCCTTCACAAGAACGCCGATCTTCGTCCTCCCCATATTCTCCAGGATCCTGCCAAAGAAGTAATTAAATTAATTAATACAGTTCAAATATAAATTAACACCCAAAAATTTTAAACATAAGGCATGAGGTGATATTTTTAGTACTTACAGGCCCTCCTGCGTGAGCGTAACTCTCTGTTTACGCTCGGGGTCGATGCGTACCCCGCGTGTCGGACCACGGCCTCGTCGAGATCCTACAAAACACAGACATTAATACTGTTCAAATATAAGGCTAGCGAAAATGTACAAAACACCGTTATCAACTATACCTGAGGTAGAACCCACGGAAGATGGAGACGGCTGGGGCGACGGCGATGGCTGGGGCGACGGCGATGGCTGGGGCTGGGGCGACGGTGACGGCGACGGCTGGGGCTGGGGCTGGGGCGACGGTGACGGCGACGGCTGGGGCTGGGCCCCCGATGGCTGTCCGCGATCACTTTGTGCCTCGTCATCAGTAGGCAATGACGAGGTGGGACTAACCGGGGAGGAAGCAGCTCGGCGTCCAGCCCGGCCACGAATAGCCCGTATCCTATCCATATCTGACTTCATATAGATTATATACAAAGACATTAACACGTGAAAAACAATAATTTAGGCATAAATCATCATCGGCACTATATATATATATATATATGAACGGATGTGCAAAAACACATCAATAAACACCAAGTTCTAAAATGTTACTACATTTTTCCCGTGATGTTACAACATTACAAGTCAATCATTTTCAGTTTGCGAATCATCTTCATCACTATCCTCGTCGCCCTCTTCTTCGTGGGACTCGTCGTCCTCTTCATCTTCTAATTCATCCTCTTCATCAGTAGACTCGGTCACATCATCTCCAACACTTTCAACATCTTCCGCGTCATCATCTACGACTTCTTCTCCCACAAGAAGTGTTGTTGGAAGAGGAAGATCGTCCTCCTCGTTGTTGACCTCAACAGGGAACAAGACACGTGGTTGGTCGGCTTGAAAGGAGTCTAGCTCACTGTCATATGTCACGGGCAATTTCTTGGACTTGATAGTTGTATACCAATGAGATTTGGGATTGGCGACGTCCTCCGCGTAAAAGACTTGTACAGCTTGACTAGCAAACACAAAGGGCTCGTCTGATGCAAGTCTTGACTTGACATTGACATCTACAATCCCTTGAGAGCTAACACGGATTCCTCTGCTGCATGTGACATCGAACCACGTACACTTGAACATTACCAGGCGGTTTTGGGAACCCAGATATGTTAGCTCAACAATCTCATCTAGCTCTCCGTAAAAATCCATGCAATTCTCGGCATAACAGTCGCCGTTGACCAAGACTCCACTGTTTTGGGTTTGTTTTGTTCGGTCATCATCTTTTACGTTAAACCTAAACCCGTTGATGATATAGCCTCCGTAACAGGATGTTTGTTTGTTAGGGCCTTCGGCTAGTAATTTCAAGCAGGAGGCCACTGGTCTATCCATTGACTGAACCTATTGTAGATGACGGTAAAAATTAAGGATAAATCAGTATACTAATTGGCCACAGAACTGTATATAACACATAATATAATTTCGTTAAATAATCTTACACGGATTTTGAACCACTGTACAAATTGTGATTTCCGGTGAGATTCAAGTCCAGCGGGATCAGTGATTAAAGATTCCGCATCGAACTCACTGCAAACCAATATGCATTTAACTCGCTTAACACACACTTTCAATTATGTACAGCAATGTAAGTGAATTAAGACTTTAACTTACTCAACGAATGCCGAAACTTCATCGCAATTTAGAAGGGCATATATTGTTGCAGCACTGTACTCTTCATCTGTTAGCCATCGAGTATACGTTCGGCCGAACGGACTACCTGACTGCTTGAATATTGACAATTGCCCTTCCAAATTTGTGCTTGCTCCGGGATCATTTCGGCCTAGTTGATTTAACCTTGTACCAACATCCGAACCGAAATATTGACTACAAAAGTTTACAAGTTCTTCCATTACGTAAGCCTCCGCAATTGAGCCCTCAACCCGAGCCTTATTACGGACTTTTTTCTTTAAATGGAACATGAACCTAGAAGTTTAGGGAATCGAGTTAGGTGGAATATCAATGATAACAGATGTCGCATTAAGTGTAAACGAACAACTGTAACAATTTAAGGATTACCTCTCGAAGGGATACATCCACCGATATTGCACGGGTCCACCCATCTTAGCTTCATATGCCAAGTGAACAGGCAGATGCTCCATTGAATCAAAGAACGAAGGTGGGAAGATTTTCTCCAGCTTGCAAATCGTCACCACAATGTTCTTCTCAAGCACTTCCATGTTACTCACCCGGATCGTAGAAGAGCATATATCTCGAAAGAAATGAGATAATTCAGTCAAAGTCTCGCAAACAACCCGTGGCAACAGTCCCCGGAAGGCAATAGGAATGAATCTCTCCATGAATACGTGGCAGTCGTGACTCTTCATCCCTTGGAACTTGCATTCCGATACATTGCAACAACGAGATATGTTGGACGCAAACCCATCCGGAAGCTTCAAATTCTTAACCCACTGACAGACCTTCTCCACTTGTTTCTTGTCTAGACAGTAAGGTGCTTTCGGAAGTATGGTCCTCCCACTGACTGTCCGAGGATGCAATTCACGGCGTACACCCAACTGTTGTAGATCCCTTCTCGCTTTAAGGTGATCTTTCGATTTGCCCTTGAAATTCATCACTGTGTTGAACACATTATCAAAAACGTTCTTCTCAATATGCATCACATCCATGTTGTTTCGGATAACGAGCGTCCTCCAGTAGGCTAACTCCCAGAAGATACAAAATTTTCTCCAGTTGTGCTCTTTCCCGAACCCTGCAATCTTCTGATCCGGCACACCCTTACCGTGTGGTATGTCAGTATCAAGTGCCTCCAGGTGTGAGAGTACTTCTTCACCAGATGGGTAGTCCAGCGTGACAACCTCACGCTCGATTGTCCCGTCAAATTTATCCTTCTGCCTACGAAACTGATGGCCCGGTGGCAAAAGCTTACGGTGACATCCGAACCACGAGGCCTTTCCGCCGTGCTTTAACGTATGACCGGGGTTCACGCCCATACAAGCAGGGCATGCTAGCTTCCCATGTGTGCTCCAGCCACACGTCATTCCCAATGCGGGGAAATCATGTATAGTCCACATCAAAGCAGCCCTCATCTGAAAATTTTGTTTAAGGGATGCATCATATGTTTCGACTCCATGATTCCATAATTGTTTTAACTCATCAATCAACGGCCTTAAATACACATCTATGTCCTTACCGGGACTCTTCGGCCCCGGAATAAGCAACGACAAGAACATATACGGCTTCTTCATGCACATGCCTGGTGGAAGGTTGTAAGGGACAATAATAACAGGCCAACAGGAGTAAGGCGTGGTAGACTGACCGAAAGGGTTGAACCCATCGGTTGCCAGACCAAGTCTAACATTCTGAACTTCCTGAGCAAAAACTGGATGCCTGCGGTCAAACTCCTTCCACGCCTCTCCATCAGCTGGGTGTGTCAGCACATCGGCATCGTTGCTGCGAGTCTCACGGTGAGCCCTCATATGTTCAGCCGTACTGGAGGAGTAGTACATTCTCTGAAGCCGTGGTGTGACCGGGAAATATCGCAATATCTTCCATGCAATGTTTTTCTTCTTCCCTTTGTCCGGTTTGTACCTCGAATGATCACACACTGGACATAATGACAAATCCTTATTCTCTTTCCAGAATAATACACAATCGTTATTGCACGCATCTATCCGGTCGTAGCTCAACCCAAGTTTCCTCATCATCTTCTTCGCGTCATAGTACGACGGCGGTAGCTTTTCACTTTCGGGCAGTATTTCTTTGATGAAGGTAACAAACTCGTTAAAACCTTTCTCACTCAGCCCGTGGTCTGATTTCAACTGTAATAACCTACTAACCGCAGACAGCCGTGTGTGTTTCGGAGCTCCATCCCACAGCGGCTCTTCCGCAGCTCTCAACAACTCATAAAACTGATGAGCCCCCTCGTTCGGCGGCTGTGGCCTGTCGTTACCCCAGTCAACATTAGCATGCCCAGCATCCATAATCATATCTCGGAAATCATATCGTGCCTCCTCCCTAACTTCAGTTTGACTAGCCAGGTTGGACGACAATACTATCGTTTCCCCGTGCTGCGTCCACCTTGTGTATCCACCCATAAAACCGTACCGACGAAGATGCCATTTTACTTCAATTCTTTTTCTCCAGTGCAACAACTCACATCTACCGCACGGGCACCTTATCTTATCAAGGTCAACATGTGCAGGATGCGCATAAGCGAAGTCGAGAAATTCGTCAACGCGACACTCAAAATCTTCAGCATTCTTCCTTTTCATCCAACTTCGATCGACTGACATGACGACTGAATTATCGTACTGTATACCACCTTCAATAATGACCAGTGTTTAGGCATTGCCGATGTAAATATCAATGCATGAATGTTACAACATGTCTACATATTTCCCCTCCACTCTTGAACAGGTAGTGGTCCTATCCCATTCAGAAAAGCACATGTTTATAAAACAGTGAATAACTCATGCTTAGTCCGATGTCTGTGGAAAATTCGGCAGCACCTCCCCGCATTTCTCCAAGTACACCACATCGATTAGGTGTTCTAACATTCATCTAACCTTGCTCAGGAAGGTTTGACGGATGTTAGAACACCAGATCTGTATGCACCCGGAGAAACACACGAGAACGTGTACCAAATATCCACGACATAGAACATAAAGCATGAGTCAAAATACTGTTTTATAAACAATTAGCTTTTCCAAACTGTCCAAACTGGACATCCAAAGGCTCATTACAAGGCATTACTTTGTAATGAGTACCTTTGAACGGGAACTAAGGGTTTCTATGCATGCATGTGTTCAGAAATTGATAAGATATGCAAGAATCTTTCCGAAATATCAAAACTGCAGAATGATCGTTGCATATGTTATCAATTCCACATTAAATAGAACTCGTTGGCAACGAGTTGAACCATCTCGTTGCCAATGGACTTCTCAAAACAACAATTAATATAAAGAATGCAGGGTTTGTAAACAACGAGTAATTGAACCATCTCTGGGCAACATGGAGTAATTATGAGATGTACAAGGGCTAATTAGGGCTAACTGTGTTATTAGGGAACAAGACACGATTATTAATTATAGCTGATTAGAGTTGATTAGGACTAATTAGGGTTATTTAGTCATAATTAGGGTTTAATTGTGCCGAGTAGTGATGATTAGTCCTAATTAGGGCTAATTGGGCTTAATTGGGTTATGTTAGGGCTAATTAATGTTAATGAGGGATAGTTTCGGATGATTATAGCTGATTAGAGTTGATTAGGACTAATTAGGGTTATTTAGTCCTAATTAGGGTTTAATTGTGCCGAGTAGTGATGATTAGTCCTAATTAGGGCTAATTGGGCTTAATTGGGTTATGTTAGGGCTAATTAATGTTAATGAGGGATAATTTCGGATGAATATAGCTGACTAGGGTTGATTAGGACTAATTAGAGTTATGTAGTCCTAATTAGGGTTTAATTGTGCCGAGTAGTGCTGATTAGTCCTAATTAAGGCTAATTAGGCTTAATTGGGTTATGTTAGGGCTAATTAATGTTAATGAGGGCTAGTTTCGGATAATTATAGCTAATTAGGGTTGATTATGACTAATTAGGGTTTAATTGTGCCGAGTAGTGATGATTAGTCCTAATTAGGGCTAATTAGGCTTAATTGGGTTATGTTAGAGCTAATTAATGTTAATGAGGGCTAGTTTCGAATAATTATAGCTAATTAGGGTTGATTAGGACTAATTAGGGTTATTTAGTCCTAATTAGGGTTTTGATGGTGCCGAGTAGTGTTGATTAGTCCTAACTAGCGCTAATTAGGCGTAATTGGGTTATGTTAGTGCAAATTATGACTAATTAGGCTAACTACAATCAATATGCGCATAATTGGGTTCATTTGGGCTAATTTGAGGTAATTACAGTTAATTTGAATTTCATCAGGTTCTTAGGGTTAATTAAAACTAATTAGGCTCGTTAGAGCTAATTAGGGTTAATTGATTTACTAAAATATTGTTAATTAGGACTAATTAGGGCTAACTATAGCCAGCGCTGGAGCCACTAATTAGGCGTCGGACACGTGTCCGACACATACCGACACATACCGACACGTGTCCGACGCCTTTGGACACGTGTCCGACGCCCACCGACACGCACCTCCAGACACATCGGCACACATCGGCATACGTCCATTCAACAACCTCAATTCCGACACCTCATATAGGGTGTCGATATGGTGTCCGATACGTGTCTGACACCTCCGGACACGTGTCCGACACATACCGACACGTGTCCGACACATACCGACACGTGTCCGACGCCTTTGGACACGTGTCTGACGCCTCCGGACACGTGTCCGACGCCCACCGACACGCACCTCCAGACACATCGGCATACGTTAATTTGTTTTCTAAATGTCGGACACCGTCGATCAGACGTGGTGTCCGTGTCTGCGCTAACTAACAGGTATCTCAATCCAATTGGGTCCCATCCTCCGTCAACAATCTCAATTCTCAATTCTCAAATGCTCAATGCAATAAAAATTAACAAAAATCACACATTCAATCCAATTGGGTCCCATCCTCCGTCAATAATCTCAATATCTCAAATGCTCAATGCACAATTAACAAACTAAAATCATTAATTAACAACCTAAAATCATCAATTCATAATCGCAATTACTTCAAATACACAGCTAATAACCTAAAATCATCGATCAATAATCACAATTCTAAAACGCACAATTAACAACCTAAAATTATCAAACAAATGATCAATGTTCAAATGGGAAAAAAATGTTCAAAATTCACATATCCGATGCGCTTGAATTATTTCAATTTAGGGTTCGATTGTATTAGGGCATTCAATTTAGGGTTCAATTAGTTTCATTTAGGGTTCGGTTCGATTAGGGCATTCAATTTAGGGTTCAATTAGGGGGTTCTATTGATTCAATTTAGGGTTCAGTTGATTTGAGGCATTAAATTTAGGATTCAATTAGTTCAATTTAGGGTTCGGTTCAATTAGGGGGTTCTATTGATTCAATTTAGGGTTCAGTTGATTTGAGCCATTAAATTTAGGGTTCAATTAGTTCAATTTAGGGTTCGGTTGGATTAGGGCATTCAATTTGGGGTTCAATTAGGGTTCGGTTAGATTGGGGCAATCAATTATAGGGTTTAATTAGGGGTTCAATTAGTTTAATTTAGGATTCGATTCAATTAGGGCATTCAATTTAGGGTTCAATTACTTCAATTTAGGGTTCAATTAGGGGGTTCTATTGATTCAATTTAGGGTTCGGTTGATTTGAGGCATTCAATTTAGGGTTCAATTAGTTCAATTTAGGGTTCGGTTGGATTAGGGCATTCAATTTGGGGTTCAATTAGGGTTCGGTTAGATTGGGGCAATCAATTTAGGGTTTAATTAGGGGTTCAATTAGTTTAATTTAGGATTCGATTCAATTAGGGCATTCAATTTAGGGTTCAATTACTTCAATTTAGGGTTCAATTAGGGGGTTCTATTGATTCAATTTAGGGTTCGGTTGATTTGAGGCATTCAATTTAGGGTTCAATTAGTTCAATTTAGGGTTCGGTTCAATTAGGGGGTTCTATTGATTCAATTTAGGGTTCAGTTGATTTGAGGCATTAAATTTAGGGTTCAATTAGTTCAATTTAGGGTTCGGTTGGATTAGGGCATTCAATTTGGGGTTCAATTAGGGTTCGGTTAAATTGGGGCAATCAATTTAGGGTTTAATTAGGGGTTCAATTAGTTTAATTTAGGATTCGATTCAATTAGGGCATTCAATTTAGGGTTCAATTACTTCAATTTAGGGTTTAATTAGGGGGTTCTATTGATTCAATTTAGGGTTCGGTTGATTTGAGGCATTCAATTTAGGGTTCAATTAGTTCAATTTAGGGTTCGGTTGGATTAGGGCATTCAATTTGGGGTTCAATTAGGGTTCGGTTAGATTGGGGCAATCAATTTAGGGTTTAATTAGGGGTTCAATTAGTTTAATTTAGGATTCGATTCAATTAGGGCATTCAATTTAGGGTTCAATTACTTCAATTTAGGGTTCGGTTGATTTGAGGCATTCAATTTAGGGTTCAATTAGTTCAATTTAGGGTTCGATTGGATTAGGGCAATCAATTTAGGGTTTAATTAGGGGTTCAATTAGTTTAATTTAGGGTTCGACTCAATTATGGCATTCAATTTAGGGTTCAATTAGTTCAATTTAGGGTTCGGTTGGATTGGGGTTTAGGGTTTAGGGTTTAGGGTTTAGGGTTTAGGGTTTAGGGTTTAGGGTTTAGGGAAATAAACGAGAAAAAAGTTTTGACTTCCACTCGAGTTGTAAGAAAATAGTTACAACACCGTACAACGACAATTAACAGTCGTCATATGTTTTTAATTAGTAGTTTTTATTTAGTGATACTAAATAAAGTGCTGCTGAATATTGTCGATAAAAATATAAGCAGAAATGTCACATAATACATCTAGTGACTATTAGTTGTCGCTATATAAAAAATTGTAACTATAACAACTAATTTTTTTTTCAGCGAATGAGTACTCGCAATATTGTGTTTGGTCCACCAGAGGCTTTTGGTTGATAGATAAATTACAGTAGAACGATATGAATGCCTTTAGACCCAGACTAACTAATTTTTATACTCCAAATTAGGAGTTTCTATAACGTCTTACACTTACTAACAGTGTGAATACAGTCATACAAAATTACGTCTGTCATACTACAATTATATAATATTGTGTTTATATAAACAATTTTGGTATATACATTCGCCAAGGGTTGCGCTAGTAATGCTGGCGATGGTAGTTGTGTTGGATGGTGATAACATGGCAGCGATGAGGGCAACAGATGCCTTCAGTGATGGCAACACCATAAAGGCATTGATATTATGTATTTGTGGTAATTGGTAAAATAAGATTATGTATTTATAATTGAAAAATATATGTAAGAGCTAGTAGTGGTTGTAGTGCAGTCTGAGTGTATGGTTTGGTCAACCTATAAACTCTAGGTCCGTGGTTCGACATTAGTTCTCATTGACTTGATCAAATTATCTATCTGAGCGACGCAAAGCATTTTCTTGTGAAGTATGCTCTGTACCAGGTAATTTCAGGAATGTCAATTTGAGTAGCCTTGAATGATCTTCTTACTGTAGCTATCAGCCACTTTGCTTGCTCTAAGATTCATGTTGTTCTGCTCTTACTACGAACTTCAAGCATGCAACCTGCTCCCCACAACTTAAAGCATGCAAAAAGGTATAACATTTTATCTGGATATACTCCATTCACATGTGATGTTTCAGTTCAACTGACTAAAGCCACATGCCTCAATATACCATGTTGACAAAGCAATTGAAAGCTACAGAAAAGTACTTTTTACAGTATGAAAGACAGCCTAAATAAGATCAATTGAAAGCCACTTACATGTTAATAAAAACCAAAGAGAAATTAATGACAGGACACGGGAAGCAAACCAGAAGACCTTCACAGGTAGTGGTGGCGGCGCGACAGTGGTGGCAGCGCGGCAGTGGTGGCAGATTGGCAGTGGTGGCGGCGCGACAGTGGTGGCAGCGCGGCAGTGGTGGCGGCGCGACAGTGGTGGCAGCGCGGCAGTGGTGGCGGCGCGACAGTGGTGGCAGATCGACAGTGGTGGCGGCGCGACAGTGGTGGCAGCGCGGTAGTGGTGGTGGCGGTCCTTCGGTTTTGAAGATGGGCGGCAGTGGCGGTGGCAGGCTCTATTCCGTCCGGGGCTAGGTTGACGGGGATGGCGACAGAAGGAATATCGCCGGTGAGAGAGAGAGAGAGAGAGAGAGAGAGAGAGAGAGAGAGAGAGAGAGAAAGAGAGAGAGAGCAACGGGAGAAAGAAAGAGAGAGAGAGCAACGGGAGAAAGAAAAGAAAGGGGATCTGATATTTTTAAGTCCTTTACCGACGGAACACACCCGTCGGTTAAAGTCCGTCGGGAAAACCCTACTTTCAACGACGGGTGTTTTTACCGACGGAATTATTCCGTCGTTAAATAGTTTTACCGACGGAAGTTTACCGACGGTTATTTCCGTCTCTGAAACGACGTTTAGCGACGGAATTTAGTCCGTCGCTAAAAGTCCGTCGCTAATTCCCTCTTTTCTTATAGTGTACTTATTAGAGAACGGAGGAGATATATATAGACATGTTGTCACATGCATGTATTCATATTTACATCGACCTTGCCTAATTATTGGTCACAATTTAAGGTGGTATATAGTACGTAATCTCAGTCGTCATATCGGTCGATCGAAGTTGGCATCTTTGTCGGTACGGTTTTATGGGTGGATACACTGGGTGGATACACAAGGTGGACGCAGCACGGGGAAACGATAGTATTGTCATCCAACCCGGCTAGTCAAGCTGAAGTTAAGGAGGAGGCACGGCATGAATACCGAGATATGATTATAGATGATGGGCATGCTAATGTTGACTGGGGTGACGACCGCGGCGACAATAGTCCCCAAAAGCCGAACGAGGGGCTTATCAGTTTTATGAGTTGTTGAGAGACGCGGAAGAGCCGTTGTGGGATGGAGCTCGAAAACACACACGGTTGTGAACGGTTAGTAGGTTATTACTGTTGAAATCGGACTACGGGCTGAGTGAGAAAGGATTTAACGAGTTAGTTACTTTAATCAAAGAAATTTTGTCTGAGAGTGAAAAGTTACCCCCGTCGTACTATGACGCGAAGAAGATGATGAGAAAATTTGGATTGAGTTATGAGCGGATAGATGTGTGCAATAACGATTGTGTATTGTTCTGGAAAGAGTATAAGGACTTGACACGGTGTCCAGTATGTGATCATTCGAGGTACAAACCGGACAAAGGGAAGAAGAAAAACATTGCATGGAAGGTATTGCGATATTTTCCAGTTACACCAAGGCTTCAGAGAATGTATACAAGAAAATAGGTTTTTAGTGACGAAATTTGGCTCTGTCACAGAAATTCCGTCACCTAACCAGCCAATGTTAAGCTGTAAAAGTTAAGTTAGATTTAGCAACCAAATTGTGTGCCGCTAAAAGTTTTAGTGACAGATTTTTATAATTAAAATTTTCTAATTGTGTTTTTTTAATTGTTTTTGAGTTTTAAAGTTATAAAAACACTTAACCCTAATTTTATATTCGTTCTTTTTGTCTTTTTCATTCCCAATCTTCCCCCGCCGCCAACTGCTTCAATCTTCTCTGTCGTATCCAACCGCCCAAGCCCCCAGCGCCATCGCCGTTCTCCCACCGACGACCTCTCCCCGGGCATCCAACTACCCAACGCCCAACGCCTAGAGCCATTCTCTCACCGACGACCCCTCCCCCGACATTCAACTGCCCAACGCATATCGCCCATCGCCGATCTTTCACCGACGGCCCCCTCACCCGGCATCCAATTGCCCAACGCCCAATGCCGCCGTCTCGAAGCTCTGTGCCGTCGTCCCTGTCGTGGTTGTCGTCCCCATTACTCTGTCGTGGCTGCCGTCCCCATTGTTGCCGCCTCTAATTTCTGTGTTTTCTCAACTCTTGATCCATCAAAAGGTGAGTACAAATTATTGTACATCATTTGTATAAAATGTATTGGCTTTATTTTTCCTAATTGCATTATGTGATTGATGGCTTATGTTTTGATGTATATGTATAGTATACATCTGATATCTTCTGCTGTGGCGATATATTGGGAGTTAAAAAACAAGCAGAAAGCCTAAGTAATAGTTGGTTTAAGGACTTTAGTTTCGAAAAAGATCATCCTTTTGCAGGGGTGCGAGAGAGACAGATGGTGGCGAGCAGGGGCGGAGGCACGTTAGGACAAGGGGGGGCTGAAGCACCCCCTAATTTCTGGGGGAAATTTTTTTGTTTTGTTTTGGAATCGCGTTGACCCCGTTTTTGAGATCCCGTTCCCTGAGGCCGAGACCCGTTTCCCAATCCCCGATACCCGTTCCCCGAGACTGGCCGAGAGGCACAATCGACTCTCTATCTCCCTCTCTCACACGGTCTCACCGGCGACCGGTCCACCCACCGGCGACAGCTCCTTCAGACAGCTCCTTCAGACAGGAGCTTCGAGCCTTCGACGACGACGACTCGTCACGACGGAGTGACGCCGTGACCGGACGACGACCGTCGACCTCCGCTGTCCCGCAGTCCCGCGACGCGCCGGCGCCGACGCCCTTGAAGAACCAGATCTGAATTCTCATCTTGGCCTTGCGTGAGTCTTCCCTCTTGCTCTTAGATGCTGATTGCTAAATGAATTGTTGTCTGCTAGTGCTAGTATTTAATATGATAATATGTTACATTTATATTTTAGTTTAATATGTTACATTTATATTTTAGTTTAATATGTTAAATTTAGTGTAATATGCTAATATAATAATATGTACAATTATTTAATTATGTGAATTTGTGTTGAGATATTGAAATTTTATTCCAATGTGCGTGTGTGTGTTTTTTTTCAGAATGGATAAGTTTTTTAAAAAGCTAGGGAAATTGGCAGAATCCTCGCAGCCTAATCAAGATAGTATTCTACAGTCTTCAACTTTAATAGTAACGGACAAGGCTCATTTTGTGCATCGAGATGTTGATTTCGGGGGTTCAAGTAGAATTTGTGATGAGTTCAACTCTGATGAGCTTATTGCGGATCCTGGCTTGCGTCCAAATATTATGGATTATAGTCTCAATATTCGAGATAAAGTTCGACGAACATATTGGTCGAAAGGTCCTTGCCAACCTCGTAGCCACAATTTTCCATTTACACAATTCGGGAAACAATCTCGTCGATTTGTTTCTTCTTGGTTTGACCGTCATGCGAGTTGGTTGGAGTATAGTGTAGCAAAAGATGAAGCATATTATTTTAATTAAAAATTTGGTAACGGACATATAATTTTTGCACCCCCTGAAAAATATTCCTGGCTCCGCCCCTGGTGGCGAGTGGTACATATGTGGTGCAGTGGTGGTGTTTCCTGGAATAGAGATGGCAATACTATGTTGGGAATAATTTTGGTTGGGGCAGTGATGGAGGTAGTTTAATGTTGTTTGTTGGTGGATATTGGTTGTGTTTTGGTGGTTGGTGGTTGGGGCAGCTCCGGGTAATGTGCAATATCGTTGTAATTGAAGGGAGGTCTGGTGCATCAAATTTTAAATGTTGTGAACAAATGCTGAGTAAAAATAACGTACACAAAAGATAATTTTTGTTCTTTTTGGAAAATTGAAGTTTTAATGTTTCTGTGGCACATAATATGATTCATGACTATTGGCATTAAACTTAGAAAACAAGGAATCGTAATTTGCAGCAGCTTTGGGGTTGAGAGTTAATTTGTTAGGATTATTTTGTGGTCTAGGAAGCATAATAATCTGAAAATTTTCAAATACTAACCCATTATGCATAATAATCTGAAAATTTTTGAATTATTTTGAGGGCTAGGAAGCCTAATTAGCAGCAGCTTTTGTTTGGGTAGCTATTGGCACTGCAATTTGCTCGCTCACTCATTGCATAGCGATGCGTGACCTATCTCATGTTTATATTAGCTGTACTAGTAGCACCATACAAGGGTGCCAATAGGGTCAGTCACTTATCAGTGCAATATGACTGATAAGAAACATGTCTAATTTCCTTCCTTGATCGATGTTGTGCATGTATTTGAAAAATGATAAAGCTTCTACTTTACAAAGGCTTATATTCTAATAAAAGAAAGAAGTAAGCATTACAATCTGATGTTGCAAAACAAGAGGATAGAATTGTTCATAAGTTTTTCCTAGTAGGTTATCAGTAAATACCTTGTTCTTCCTCTTCTTCTCTGTCCCGCCCCCATTCCCCCACTCAGATAGAGCATTTATCCTTTTCCCCCTTTACCCCCTTGTTGAAACCTTCTGTTGGTCCAGGAAAGGTAGAAGACCAATGAGCTACTTCTGCTTGCTTGTTTAAAGCAAGGGGCTACTTACTTGCTAAGTTTAGGCAAACTTGTGGATTAATTTTACGAGTATTAAGTTTCTTCCATCAATTATGTTGCTACCAAGTGCTTTACTACTCGATAATCATATTCTACTGCTATTATGTTGTACTTGAATTCCATGCTAATTTAGCACAATAACAAGTTCCTTGGCATGCATAGTTTCCTGCTTAATTGCTTTTGATCTAGGTTGTCTATACTGAAAAATATTATTTGCTTTATGCCGCACCCACTACCGACCTCTACCTTCATCACCGCACCCAACAAAAACCACCACCGACTCAGAAATAACCCTGAGCTCCATTGCTCTATGACTTGCAATGAAATAAAAGGAGGTAGATTGGGATATTTTGGGCTTGTCCCATAAAATTAAAATTAAGATAGGTTAGAGTTTTGGCAAGACTTTAGAAATTGTTGGGATTACAAAACCTATCAATAAGATTCTTAAGTGAGACATGGAAGAGAGAGAAATGTGAAATCAATAAAATTGGTAGAATTCCGAATGGCAAAACAATAGTCAGTCAAGTAGAAAATAGAACATCAACTTTCTCTCAGCTTCAACTTTACAATATACGGAATATATAATTAAATTTGTTGTCCCATAAATGTTTTTCTTATCATACTAGCTAGTAGAGTAAAATTCCAAATGGAACATATTTATGTATGTGTGCATGGAAGGGATTTTGGGAGGGTTCTATCATGGTGGTAATGAAAATAATGAGCTCGCTTAAAGAATGACTTAAGTTAGTCTAATTCGTTTATGTCTGGGCATATAAAATCCATAATTCTTCACCATATCATTTATGATAATGGATTTTTAGCAATTGTTTGTTAAATTTATCTTTTATTTTATTGTGCAGCCATCTAGAAATACAGGGGATTATGATGTCAATGACGGTGTGGATGCCAATGAGTATGACCTTGACGAGGACGAAAATTGAATGACCAACTATTCCCTCTCTTTGATATTTCAAACGTCGACTTACTTTCATGTTCAAGGATGTCGTTACATTATGATAGTTTAGGAATTGTGTTTGGCTTGGTATTTGATGTGTTTATAGATTTGTGGAGTTTGATGTCTTAATAAATTTTGTGGAGCTTGATGTGTTAATGGGATGTTGTGGAGCTTGATGTGTTAATGGATTTTGTATAACTTGATGTGTTGATTGATTTGTTGTATACAGGTTTGGAAAAAAATGGGATTTGAAAAAAAACAAACAAAATTATTCTTCTTTTATTTTCTAATTTTAGCGACGATTATGATTTGTCACTATATGCATAAAACTTAACAATTTGCAAAGCAATAGTGACCGCCAAATACGTCGCAAAAAGGAATTATTGACGGAATATTTACCTTTTATGTGACGGAATTATCCGTCACCAATAATTTTATACAAAAAATTTAATAAAATAAATTATGTTTTTTAAAATAAAAAATATCTTCACTAAAGGTCTCCACTCCGTCGCCGATGGCGTGACAGAATCCCTAAATTATGTCACCAACTTTTTAGTGACAAGACTTTACCGAAATGTGTGACGAAATTTTCCATCACTAATACTTTTTGTGACGGAAATTTCTTTTTTAGTGACGGAAATTTCCGTAACTAAAACCCTATTTTCTTGTAGAATACGGCTGAACATATGAGGGCTCACTGTGAGACTCGTAGCACCGATGGAGAGGCGTGGAAGGAGTTTGACCGCAGGCATCCAATCTTTGCTTAGGAAATTCAGAATGTTAGACTTGGTTTGGCAACCGATGGGTTCAATCCTTTCAGACAGTCTAGCACGCCTTACTCCACATGGCATGTTATTATTGTCTCGTACAACCTTCCACCAGGCATATGCATGAAGAAGTCGCACATGTTTTTGTCATACCTTTTTTTGGGGTCGAAGAGTCCCGGTAAGGACATAGTTGTGTTTTTAAGGCCATTGATTGATGAGCTAAAACAACTATGAAATCATGGAGTCGAAACATATGATGCATCCCTTAAATAGAACTTCAGATGATGGCTACTTTAGTGTGGACTATACATGATTTCCCCGCATTGGGAATGACGTATGGCTGGAGCACACATGGGAAGTTAGCATGTCCTGCTTGTATGGGCGTGAACCTCGGTCATACGTTAAAGCACGGCGGAAAGCCCTTGTGGTTCAGATGTTATCGAAAGTTTTTGCCACCAGACCATCAGTTCCGTAGGCAGAAGGATAAATTCGACAGGGCAATCGAGCATGAGGTTGTCACACTGGACTACCCATCTGGTGAAAAAGTGCTCTTACACCTGAAGGCACTTGATACTGACATACCATACGATAAAAGTGTGCCGGATCAGACGGGAAATAGCACAACTGGAGGAAACATTGTATTTTTCTGGGAGTTAGCTACTTGAGGACATTCATTATCCCAAACAACATGGATATGATACACATTGAGAAGAATGTTTTCGATAATGTGTTCAACGCAGTGATGAAGGTCAGGGGGAAATTGAAAGATCACCTTAAAGCAAGAAGGGATCTACAACAGTTGGGTGTACGCCATGAATTGCATCCTTGGACAGTCAGTGGGAGGACGATACTTCCCGAAAGCACCTTACTATCTAGACAAGAAACGAGTGAGGAAGGTATGTCAGTGAGTTAAGAATTTGAAGCTTCCGGGTCGGTTTGCGTCCAATATATCTCGTTGTTGCAATGTATCAGAATGCAAGTTCCAAGGGATGAAGAATCACGACTGCCACATATTCATGGAGACATTCATTCCTATTGCCTTCCGGGGACTGTTGTCAATGGTTGTATGCAAGACTTTGACTGAATTATCTCATTTCTTTTGAGATATATGTTCTTCTACAATCCGGATGAGTAGCATGGAGGTGTTTGAGAAGAACATTGTGGTGACAATTTGCAAGTTGGAGAAAATATTTTCACCTTCGTTCTTTGATTCAATTGAGCATTTTCCTGTTCACTTGGCCTATGAAGCTAAGATGGGTGGACCTGTGCAATATCGGTGGATGTATCCATTCGAGAGGTAATCCTTAAACTTGTTATAGTTGTTCGTTTACATTTAATGCAAAACCTGTTATCATTGATATTCCACCTAACTCTATTCGCTAATGCAAAACATGTTCCATTTGAAGAAGAAAGTCCGTAATAAAGCTCGTGTTGAGGGCTCAATTGCGGAGGCTTACGTAATGGAAGAGCTTGTAAACTCTTGTAGTCAATAGTTTGGGCATGATGTTGATACAAGGTTAAATCAACTAGGCCGAAATGACCCCGAATCCAGCACAAATTTGGAAGAGCAATTGTCAATATTCAAGCAGCCATGTAGTCCGTTCGGACAAACCTATACTCGATGGCTAACGGATGAAGAGTACAGTGCTGCAACAATATATGCCCTTCTAAATTGTAATGAAGTTTCAGCATTCGTTGAGTAAGTTAATGTCTCAATTAAAAAATTATTGTACATAATTGAAAATGTGTGATAAGCGAGTCAACTATATTGGTTTGTAGTGAGTTTGATGCGGAATTTTTAATCACTGATCCCGCTGGATTTGAATCTCATCGAAAATCACAATTCGTACAGTGGTTCAGAAGACGTGTAAGTCTTTAACGAAAGTATATTGTGTGTTATATATTTATGCGGTTAATTAGTATACTGATTTATCCTTAATTTTTACCGTAATCTACAATAGGTTCAGTCAATGGATAAACCAATAGCCTCCTGCTTGAAATTACTATCTCAAGGCCCTAATAAATAAGCATCCTGTCATGGAGGCTATATCATCAACGGGTTTAGGTTTCGACGTCACCTGCAGTAGAGGAATCCATGTTAGCTCGCAAGGGATTGTAGATGTCAATGTCAAGTCAAGACTTGCATCAGACGAGCCGTTTGTGTTTGCTAGTCAAGCTGGAAAAATCTCATTGGTATACGCGGAGGACGTCGCAAATCCCAAATCTCATTGGTATACAGTTATCAAGTCCAAGAAATTCCCCGTAGCATATGACAGTGAGGTAGACACCTTTCAAGCCGACCAAGCATCTGTCTTGGTACCTGTTGAGGTGAACAATGAGGAGGACGATCTTCCTCTTCCAACAACACTTCATGTAGGAGATGAAGTCGTAGATGATGACGCGAAAGACGTGGAAAATGTTGAAGATGATGTGACTGAGTCTACTGACGAAGATGATGAATTACAAGATGAAGAGGACGATGAGTCCCACACAGAAGAGGATGACAAGTCTGGCGATGAAGATGATGATGATTCCCAAAATAAAAATGATTGACTTGTACTGTTGTAACATGCACTATTTTAGTACTTGGTTCATATATTATTTTTTTACTCGGTTCATATAGTGTTGTAACATTTTTTATGCCTAATTATTGTTTTTAATGTGTTAATTTCTTTGCACTTTATCTATACAAAGTCAGTTAAGGATAGATTACGGGCTATTCTTGGTCGGGGTGGACGCCGAGCTGCCTCCTCCCCAGAAGGTCCTACCTCGTCATTACCCACTGATGATGAGGCACATAGTGTTCAAATACAGCAGACGGGGCCCCAGCCTCAACCGTTACCTCAGCCCCACGCCGATTCCTCCCACACCCGCGTTGATTCTCCTTCTTTTGTGGGTTCTACCTCAGGTATATTTGATAACGGTGTTTAGTCATAATGCTAGCCTTATATTTAAATTATATTTGAACTGTATTAATGTCGGTGTTTTGTAAGATCTCGACGAAGCTGTGGCCCGACACGCGGGGCACGCATCCACCCCCAGCGTAAACAGGGGGGCCAGTAAGTAAAAAGAATCACATCATGCATTATACACATTCTTCAAATCCGATAGTTATTACGGTTCACTTATGTAATGCATTTATTTATTTTTTTGGTAGGATCCTAGAGAATCAAGCGAAGACGAAGATTGACGTCATTGTGAAGGGCCGATTCTTTGAGCCACGGCTGTACTGGAAGGACTGGGATGCCGAGACGAGGGAGTCGTTATGGGATGAGTGGCTGGTACGATTAACTATTTTTGTCAGTCATTTTTTGTTTAATTAGAATGTAGTATTTAAATTAATTTGTGTAATTGGATGCCATGCATGGGGGGTTCGAGTTTGAGTCACCTGAGCAGCAGGCGCTGGGGCGGTAGGCTTTTTTTTCCCATATCGGTAAGAATTACTGCGGATGGCTGCACGACGCACTGGACCGGGCGAAGAAGATGCTGTCCGAGGGTGCCCGATGGAGGAGTTGAAGAAATATCCCTGACATTGGATATCTTCTTCTGTATGGGGGCAGATGGTTGATCGGTGGAGTACTGATCCAGGCTGGGAGGCCAAGAGTAGGGTGGGGCTGAGAACAGACATGAGAAAGATACCACGCAGAGAGGGGGGGGGGGGGCGGGGGTCGGTGGCACACGACGTTATCTGACACAAGAATGTGGTTGAGCACCCGGACCTGGAGGAGGATGAGGTCATAGCTCTAACGTTTAGTCAGACGCATGTGAGGAAGAAGGATAAGGACGATACGCACCGGACGAAGGACTATGTTTCAGATATTGCCCAGCAGATCGATGTAAGTTCAAGTCAATTTGTTTAATTTGTTAAATTTTTGTCTTTGAATTCAATGTTTGTTGCATTAATAATGTTTTCAAATCTTTAAATCACTGTTTTGCAGCCTCGTATGAACAAATTATGGCGTCCGAGCAGCAGTCCGGACAGCCATGAGCGTCCACAAGTACGGGTACGAGTACTGGGGCATTGAAGCGATGGCTGGATACACCGGAGGTCGTCAATAGGCCGAAAGGCCGCATACGATGCCTGCCTAGCATTACTGCACGTTCCGTGATAAGAACGTCCTCACCCCCCGCTGCCCCTCCACAGACACGGGCACCGACTGCGCAACGACCGTTAGACGTGGACGAGATCCGCCACATTGGTACAGAGGTGTTCAGGATGATCAGGCAAAAACACTATATATGTTTACTAAACACTTGAAATTACGATTTCTATCAAGATTAATGCGTCCGTGACTTTACATGCAGGGCATTGCTACTGGACATGCCGAGCCGAATCCGGATCAGAGTGCCCCCGTGGACGAGAACGATCAGCAGGATCCAGATTCGAGACTCGGCAACCCCTGAGCCCCCTCTCGCGCTCTCCCAGCTTGTACTCCCCTACTCTATTGTATCCGGCTCCCGTGCCCTCCTGAACTTTATGTACATTTTATTTTTCGATTATAGCATACACCTTTTAAAGTTATATAGTTGTACATTGTGTTTGTTTTAGGGTTAAATGATTGCTGATGGATTAGCAAAATGTGCATTTGTTGGATTGTGTCTTGTTGAGAACTTGAATTTGTAATTACAGGTTTGGGCATTAAAAAAATAAAAATAATTTGACTTTTAACGACTGATTTATTTTGTCGCTAAAGAGTTTTAACGACGGAATTAATTCATCCCTGAAGGTTAACTTTTAGCGACCGAAATTCCGTCACTTAAAGGTTAACTTTTAGCGACGGAAATTCCGTCGCTAAAAAATATTTTTCCGTCGCTAAATATTTAACATAATAAATTATTTTCAAAAAAATAAAATAACTTAAAATACGGAAAATACATTTAGCGACGGAATTTCCGTCGCTAATATATAAATCAGTCCGTCGCTGAAAGTCCAATTTTAGGCGACGAATTTTGGAATACCGTCGCAAAACTTTTAGCGACGGGGTGTCTTTCGCTAAAAGTTTTTAGCGACTGATGTAGTGCTTTTAGCGACGGATCTCCCCGTTGCTAAAAGCCTTTTTTCTTGTAGTGTTAGGGTCCTAATTTAGTGATTGTTAAAGAAAATGAAGTAAAGAGAGTGAAATAAGAGCTCACAAAACCATGAGTCTTCATTCTATTACTGGTGAGAATATATACATGGGTTTTTTACAACCAATGAGAGAGAATGATAGTTACATATAGGATAAGTACATATATTCAAAAAACAAACAGCATCATCCTATTTTAAATTGCCTGCACAGCAACATAATCTGAATTTGAAATGTCTGCAGAATTCGTGGAGTTGGGTGAGGAATCTGTTGGCTCCTTATCTGAACTTTCTGAACTTTGCTCCTTATCTGATCTTTCCTTTTGAATCATTTCCTTATTTGGTGGAGCTGGGTGAGGAGTCTGTTGGCTCCTTATCTGGACTCCATTATCTGAACTTTCAATACTCCCCTTCAAACTGGACTGAAGGGAAGGCGAAAGGCCAAGTTTGATGCGCAATTCACATAAGTGATCGCGAGATAACGGCTTAGTAAAAATGTCAGCAACTTGTTGCTTGGAAGTGACAAAGCGAGTGATGATGGAACCTAGGGCGACCTTTTCCCGAACGTAATGATAATCAATTTCGACATGTTTAGTGTGACAATGAAACATCGGATTGACAGTCATGTAAAGCGCAGCAAGATTGTCACAGAAAAGCAAAGATGGGCGAGGTTGTGGAACGCCAATATCGCGAAGAACAAAAGACAGCCATGTTAACTCAGCTGTAGTGGAGGCAAGAGCCCGGTATTCAGCTTCAGCACTAGAACGAGTGACTGTTGATTGCTTCTTAGCACTCCAAGTGATACAATTTGAACCTAAAAAGGTACAAAATCCGTTTGTCGAACGACGAGTGTCTCTACACCCAGCCCAATCAGAATCACTAAAAGCATAGAGATCTAGACTGCTATGAGCAAGAATCCGCATGCCAAGAGTTAAGGTGCCACGAACATATCGCAAAATCCTCTTAACCATCTGAAAATGATAGATAGTTGGTGATTGTAGATGTTGAGAGACTGTATTAACGGCGAATGATAAATCTGGTCTTGTCAATGTGAGATATTGCAGGGCCCCAACAAGACTTCGATATTGAGCTGGATTAGAATAAAAGTGAGCACCGATCTTGGGAATGCAAGCAATACTATTCTTGGCAGCCATTGGAGTTGCAATTGATTTGCAATTGCCCATTAAAGCATGATCTAATATATCCTTAGCATATTTAGTCTAAGTAAGATGCAGACCAGCAGAACTACGAATAACTTCAATCCCTAAAAAATAATGAAGGGGACCGAGATCTTTCATGAAAAATTCTCGACCAAGATCATGAAAGAGAGTTGTGAGAAGAGCAATAAAATATCATCAACATAGAGCAATAAAATAAGAACATGGTCATCATGACGATATACAAACATGGACGGATCAGCAACACTGCAGTAAAAGCCTTATTGCAGTAAAAATGTACTAAATCGATCAAACCAGGCGCTGGGAGCCTGTTTCAGTCCATATAGTGTTCTTCGAAGGCAACAAACATGATTAGGAAATGAGGGATCGATGAAGCCAGGTGGCTGTTCCATGAAAACGGGGTTGTCAAGTTTGCCATGTAAGAATGCATTTTTGACATCTAATTGCCGAATAGGCCAGTCACGAACAACAAATAACAACAACAATAAGAATAGTACGAATACTTCTTGGACGAATCACTGGACTGAATGTCTCAGTAAAATCCACCCCCTCTTCTTGACTGTACCCTTTAGCGACAAGTCGTGCTTTGAGACGATCAAGACGACCATCAGAGTGAATTTTGGTCTTAAAAATCCAACGACAACCAATGACATTCATACTTGACGAGCGAGGAAGTAAATCCCAAGTATGATTCAAAGCAAGAGCCTTCATTTCTTCCTCCATGGCAGCTTTCCAACCTGGATGCTTTAAAGCAGAGACAACGGTCTTGGGTTCAGACGGAATAGATGAAGTAGTAAGGTGGATGTACTTAGGATTAGGCTTAGAAATTCCATGATGCGAACGAGTGGTCATGCCATGTGTAACGGTCGTAGAAGTAGTCACAAGTGGAAGAGAGGGTACCCTTGAAGATGAATCTGTTGACGTTGAGAAAATGGGAGCAGAAGTAGCTGTAGCATTGGAAGAGAGTAACTCTTGTGTGCAAGTAGAAGGATCGGTGACTAAATCTGAAAATAAACGAGCTCGATCCCGTAAAACATAAGAAGTAATAGAGTTCGATGTGGAATTTTTTAGCCAACTTGAAGGAGAGTAGGACTTCCCGTGAACCTGCTCATGAGATGATGATGTTGAATGGCATGCAAAGGGAAAAGTCTCCTCATCAAAAATCACATGTCGTGAAATGTACACACGACCAGTGGATTTGTGCAAACAACGATACCCTTTGTGTTTCTCACTGTAACCCAAAAATATGCAAGGAAGAGATCGCTGGTCGAACTTGTTAGAAGCATAGTTACGAAGATATGGGTAACAACATGCTCCAAATGTGCGAAGAAAATTATACACTGGGTCCTTCTTGTAGAGAATTTTGTATGGGCACTGCATGCCAAGAGCTGCTGAAGGTAACCTGTTGATTAAGAAATTTGCAGTGATAAAAGCTTCAACCCAATAGCGTAATGGTATTGATGCTTGATAAAGCATTGCTAAACCAAGCTCAACAATATGTCGGTGCTTTCGTTCTGCGACACTATTCTGTTCAGGAGTACCAGGACAAGATGATTGATGCCGAATCCCACAGTTTGTTAAATGGTCTTGAAATTCAGTTTTATTGAACTCACCACCACCGTCAGACTGAAATACCTTTATCTTTCTATCAAATTCATTTTCAACCAGCTTTTGAAAAGCAATGAAGGTACAATAAAAATCTGATTTCCTTTTTAAAGGATACAACCAACAATATCGAGAAAAATCATCGATAAAAACGACATAATATTGAAACTTTTGAACTGATAGGACAGGAGCAGATCCCCATAAGTCACAATGGATCTTATTCAAAGGAAAAACAGAACTAGAACTAGAAGAATAAAATGGAAGTTTAGCACTCTTGCTAAGCTGGCAACTTTCACACATATTGTGAGAGTTTTTATTAACCTTAATATGATTATTTTGACGTAGAAATTGCACAATTTTGGAGATTGGATGACCAAGTCGCCTGTGCCATACGTCTTCGCTGGCTGTTTCGAATCTTTTAGAGAAGAATGCTTCAAGACTTGACTTCCCCAGACCATAGAGACCCCCTTGTCTAGTTCCCGATGCTAGAATTTGGTTTGTCTTCTGGTCCTTAATACAAAAACCATCTTTGTCAAATTCAAAATAGCAAGGATAATCTTGAGTGAGCTGAGATACAGAGAGTAAATTCTTTTTGATATCAGGAACCACTAGAACATCTTTCAAGGGAATATTGCATGACTTAGTAGATATAACACCATTTCCAATATGAGATATAGCAAGATTGTCACCGTTCCCTACCATAATAGTGTCAGAACCATGATAAGGAGTAAAGTTGGTAAGTTTACCAGAGTCATCAGTGACATGTGACGTAGCTCCAGTGTCTGGGAACCATTCGGCATTCTGTGAATCTGAAAGCAAACTATTCATCTACACGCAAGTTCTGAAATGAACTCGTCGATGTGCTTATCAGAGCTACCACCTTCATCTACTGCCTCTTTGGCGAATTCAGTCCACCTGACAGCATTCCGTTTAAGCTCATTAGCTCTGTCTCCTTCCATGACTTCTCTTATGCACATCTCAATTTCCTCCCTTTTAATCCTTCCCTTCTCGTCTACCTTAACTCGAACCCCGGCTTGCCATACATCCACAACAAATTAGGTTGATCCGTCCACTGAGGCACTGCCAGCATCGGCACACCCAAACTCAACGCTTCCAGCGTCGAGTTCCACCCGCAATGAGTCATGAAACAGCCCATTGCCGGGTGAGCCAAAACCTTGAGCTGAGGACACCAGTTCACAACCAGACCTTTCTCGGATGCCTCTGTCGCGAAATTGGTAGGGAGCTTACTCTCTTCTGAAGCTCTGACCACCCACAGGAAGTACCGGTTGCTCTGCTTTAGTCCACATGCTAGTTCCTCCATTTGATCTTCTCCAAGGTTGGCCAGGCTCCCGAACGATACGTAAACAACTGAACCAGTTTCTTTGGTGTCTAGCCACTTTATGCAAACTTCATCACCAGGCTTGAAGAGACTGAGGCCGTAGTCTTTGTCATCTTCCAATCGCTTGTCTAAGTACATTGATGGAATGGTTGGTCCTACGGTCTTGGTTGGCCATTGGCTTGCCATCCAGTTCACGACCTACAGGCAGTAATAACACCATCAGCAAATTTACAATTATAACTTCCATACCTGTTTTTTTTTTTTCTTTTTTTTTTTTTTTTCCAGTTTAGTGGGGATCATCAACCAGATAAATTTACAATTACGTCTAAGTTCACACTCCGTATGTTAACGCACGACTTCATTATTGCTGAATGTTTGTTGTTTAATAGAGGCCTGTAAGGGAACCTACCTCATTGACCATTACTGTACAAAACATACCTCACATTCCAGCTTGTCAAAAGAGTTGAACAACAGCCAATCCGCCTTCTCAAAATTAGAGAACCGGTCAAGAACAAGCCTCAACAGAGCTGGATACGCATCCATATCAGATATAAAAGAAGGCAAATCCTTGACACCTATCAACAGCATTGATGGCAACAACACGTTATCCCCTTCCAACGAACCAATCTCCAAAGACCCATGAGTTATATGGTAATATATGGCAGAAACAGCACAAGACTGAGTGAAAAACGAAGCTCCACACAGACCTAACTCGTGGGCTATGTCCAAAGCCCATGGCAGTATCGAATCATAGACAACGAGCTTGACAGGGCATGATCCATATCCGTTTAGCTTCTCAATGAAATCCGGTAAGACCCGAGAAGCCACTGATTTGAACCGTTCTAACCCGGCATCCTTCTTCTGATCTGTTTGGTCAGAGCCATCTGGAATGTACTCGATGTCGATCGAGTTGTCTGGTGCTTGCACGGAGTTTGTGGTGGCGACTAGGGTGACTTTGAGGCCTTTTGAGGCCAGGCGTTTGGAGAATTGTAGCATTGGGTTTATGTGGCCTTGCACTGGGAATGGGAGGACCAGAGCATGAGCTTTGGTGCTACCCATTTCTCGTGTCTCCAATTGCTTGTTTCCAGTCTCTGTATTTGTGAATCTGTAAGTGGGGATTAGGTTAAACGGGTGTAGACGTTTTGTTGAGTTTATACGCAGATAGCATTGAAGGGCTATCTTTCAGCAATTAGGTTTGACCAGGCTAGGTTTAGAATTTGGGAAGAGGGGAGGTCTCCTAGTAGTGCTGCTTTTGACTTCTTGCCATTTGCAATGACAAATTGAAAGGTTATGAAATTGATGTTTCGGGCACAAACAAAAGACTTTTGCGTCAACGCAGAGAAAATATAGTTCTTGATTCACTCAGACTCGTCTTTCTATGCCTCAAACATGCATGAGTCACCCAAAGCGCCACATACGCTTAATGTTGAAATGTTGAACTCGAAATCTCTCCACATCTTGTCGACTGGTGACGATTAAGGAGAAGAAGCCGCATACACGTATATTCATGTCTTCTCATATGTTATTTCCCTTTTTTTATCAAGCTAACAGAAAAAAAATCATCGATAGCTTCCTACGGTGTCGTAACAACAATGAAGTTATATGGTGTAAGTTAGACGTGAAACAAAATGTTATGTAGTTAAGTGAATGTGTTGGATACCTTAAGGTGATTCTTTAATAACGTCTGACCATGATGATCGCCTTCAATAAAGGCAACTACTCAACCTCCACTAACCGTACGTACTAGTTATACACTGAGGGTAGGAGGGGAATCAAGAGAAACATACCTCGCCTTCCAACTTGTCGAAAGTGTTGAACAAGCGCCAATCAGCTTTTTCCCAATTCGAGAATTGATTTACAACAATCCTTAACATGGATGGATATGAGCCCATGTCATAGATGAAAGAAGACAGATCCTTGGTTTCCATCAATGGCATTGAAGGCAGCGACACCGTAGACCCTTCAACAGGACCAATATTCTTCAATGACCCTTTATGCATATGGTAGTAAACAGCACCAACAGCGCAGGACTGAGTGGAGAACACAGCTCCATAAAGGCCTAGTTGGTGGGCTATGTCTAAGACCCACGGCAAGCTCGCGTCATACACAACAACCTTGACAGGGCATCCAAGGCTGTTTTGCTTCTCAATAAGCTCAGGCAAACCGCGTGAAACCGCGACTCGGAAGCGTTCAACAAAGGAATCACCGATCTCGATCATCTGATTGCCATCCTCCAAGAAGTCGGCAATGTGCTCAACCTTGATTGAGCTGTCTTGGGATTGCAAGGACTTCTTGGTGACAACCAGGGTGACCTTAAGGCCTTTGGAGGCAAGGCGCTTGGAGAATTGTATCATTGGGTTCATGTGACCTTGCGCTTGGAAAGGGAATACCAGGACATGTGTTTTGCTACTGGTGGCCACTTCCTGTCTCTCCATTTTCGCTGGCCCTTCAACCCCAGTACGGCGAAGGAGGTTTGAGTAGATTTTGGATATGGGATTATTACACCGAGCTCTCCCAAGTTTACTCGTGAAAGCACTGCCACCAAAGAGTTAGCTAATGTGTTGTATTTATATGTGTTTCAAAACACGTGGGGCTGGTGGAGAAGCCACGGCTGCCCTTTCCTCTACCTTGACTCGGCAATATTTCCTTTGGCTCCACACAGAGCCAATACTTTGGCTCCAAGTTTTGAGCCTCTGGCTCCACACAATTTTCCTTGGCTCCACACACTTCCTTGTTTCCTCTCCCTCCAAAATTCTGTCACAACACCTTGATATTTTTAGTGTCTATATATTTTGATACTGTGTGGCTTGTGAAGGAGGAGAGTCGAGAGGGTTATTTAAGAGTCTCTCTTAGATGTGCATGTAAAAGGAGATAGTACTATAGACTAATCGTGGAGGTCGCATGCCGTGAAGTCCATCGCATCGAGCCACATGTTCTGCGAGGCGCGAATCAACCTTTTAGGACAAAGTCACGGCAGGCCGATTTTGTAGTTTGGTGAAATTGTTCCTACTTATTTTATAATGGTGAGATTGCAGTGATGTTTTTATCTGGAATATCGAGTAGTGTTTTTATCCGGAATATGGTCGGGAATGACAGGTGCCAAACTCACGAAACTTGGTGGTGCGCATTATATTAGTCAAAATAAACTTTATAGTATCACGAAAAAAAAATTTGAGGGTGCCAAGCATGGTACACCTTTTGGATATTTTTTGAGTGCTGGCATGGGGAGATGACGGAGTGTGACAGTGCCAACTCTATGGAACAGGCTCAAATTATGCCAAGCAACCTGTTGGGGTAGCCACCAACGCGCTATGTTTTTTTAGTGCTACCCGGGTTATAAACAAAAAGATAATTATAAATCATCATATAACGACAAATAATGGTCACTGAATACAATTAGCGGCACTTTTGTTAATTCTTTCAGCGACAATTCTTAACACCACTTTTTAGCATTATTAAATAAAAGTTCTTAAAGACATTTAACGAATATTAATTATCGCTGTACACAAATTTATAATTATCCTTTTACGACTGGAGTAACAGCCAAAATATTACGTGATATCTCCTTTAGTAGTGGTGTATAAGGCATAGTTTCTTAAGTAGGCCAAATAAAACAGTGAGGGTAGTAACTGGTGAGACTTTCTTATATAGTTTCTTATTGTCATGCGTAACAATGGTGAGAGTCGCTCAACGTGAGACAAAAGGTTACGTGGTATCCCTTTGTTGTTAATTAATGTTCTTTCGGATAACTTAAGGTGATCTTCTAACGTCATCTGGCAAGTGCCAATGATGATCAGGTCCAATGAAGGCAAGCCACACAGTCCCCCACTAACAATGCATGAGTAGCCTCTAGCTATGTAGCGACGGTGAAGATGGTTGGAGGGGAGAAAGAGAAACATATCTCTCCTTCCAGCTTGTCAAAAGTGTTGAACAAGCGCCAGTCTGCCTTTTCGCTATTTGAGAATTGATTCACAACAAGCCTTAGTATAGATGGCTATGAACTCACATCATAGATGAATGAAGGCAAATCCTTGGTTCCCAGAAAAGGCATTGATACTGCAGACCCTTCACTAGGATCAAATTGCAACGACCCTTGATGCTCATGGCAGTAAATGGCACAAACAGCACAGGATTGAGTGAAGAATGCAGCTCCATATAGGCCTAGCTGGTGGGCTTTGTCTAAAACCCATGGCATGACTGAATCATACACGACAAGTTTGACAGGGCATCCTAAGCTCTTTTCCTTCTCAATAAGCTCAGGGAAACCACGTGAAACAGCGATTCTGAAGTGATCAAACATGGCGTCATGGCTATCGGTTTTCTGACCACCTTCCTCGAAGCAGTCAGAAATATGCTCAATCTGGATTGAACTGTCCTGGGGTTGCATTTTAGCAAAGTTTACCATATAAGTACGTAGTCAATGGCAAGATCAATTCACGTATTCTTTGCAACATTGTAGCAAAGTTTAATTGCATTAGTTGTGCTTCTTTAGCTCTGAACTATTAAGGGGATTCAGTAGTGGAAATAATAGATTTTACGTATTAGTCGTAAAATAATGTAGCTCACTAAGCAATGAGTCAAATCATTTAATATTATTACGAAGGTAATGTTGGAGAAAATCCCTACAATGAGAAGGGTGAATCCCGAAGTCGAAAAAACCCTCCTACCAATAGCATTTATCAACGATGATCACAAGAAGCTGCTAAGTAGTAACCAAGCAGAAGTTGTACAAGAAAAAAATATGTTAGTGGAGTGCTAAATATAAAGAGAGAAATGAATAAAAAAATGTAAGAAAGTAGGCCATGAGAGGATGAGAATGAGTTGGTAGAGAGTTAAATGGGGACAGAGAAATAAAATTAAAAAAGGGTAAATATGTAAAAGTACTCACATAATCTTTTTTAATTTAGAAATGAACAATTTCTGTGGGACGGTCCAAAAAGAAAAGTTGATCAAGTTATGTGAGACGGAGGGAGTACAATTTTTTCTTAATTACATGACAATGTGCTGATTGATTATTTCTGTGCGAGGGAGGTTGTGTTTTAATAGGTACAATTTGTGAACAACACCCTTACTAACCCAACAAGGACCGATTACAATTGCACCTTTCCAGGAACACACCGGAGGCACACCGTCAAAAAAATTAAAAGTTCGCAATCATATTACCGGTCATGTGCTCAAGCTTAAGAATTTCATTCAAGTTTCTTAAAGGCGAGCGTCAATAAAGCACCGTAACAGCAGACACTACCTTGAGATGACATGAACATTAAAATCTCGATCGTTATGATTACAAGTGTCTTTCATTAGGATTTGGATCCCCTGTTATAACCCAGCAGGGATGCTGTGATGGATGCTGAGAGAGAGGGAGGAGAGAGGGAGGGAAGAGAGAGAGAGTAACCATGGTTTACAGCGCCCTCTCTCTCTTCCCTCTCTCTCCTCCCTCTCTCTCAGCATTCATCACATCACAACCATGGGTTACAGCTGTGATCCTAATCCCTTTCATTCAACTAGTGGACTAAAGTTTGATCTTAGTGCTTCAACTAGTGGACTAAAGTTTGATCTTAGTGCTTCAACTAGTGGACTAAAGTTTGATCTTAGTGCTTAGCTGGGTTTTAATTATACCCATCTTCTTGGAAGTTTTGTTCGTCACATCCACGCCTAAACGTAACATTTTCTTTGCAGAGTTCTACTCTAACATAGCTTCGTCCTCAATTTATGTCCCTATCTTACGTACTTTTTGCCTCTGATAATTGCGAGGATTGTCCTAGGCCGCCATGGAAAAGTCTCTCTGTCATTCTGCCCGCCTTTTTGCCTCTGATAATTGCAAGCATTGTCCTAGGTCGCCATAGAAAAGTCTTTATGTCATTCTGCCCGCCTTTGTACTGTCGCTAACTAAAGACAAAGACGACGGAGTCTTTTGTTGACGTCTTCCTTTGTTCCAACAGCATGCGTGTTATTATGCTCAACAAAATCTACAAGCCATTGATTTTGAACAGAAAGCTAGACCACCGAAAAGCACTTTATTCATGAAACGGCAATGCAGTGATCCATTGGGCCATACGTTTACTATATTCGTTTTCTGGTTTCTATAATGTTGATAAAAAAAATATTATTTTTTTGGTGTACTTCTACTGTTTTTTATTTTCATTTTGAGTAAAATTACTCAAACAGTGACAAAAAACTGAAAACATCTCCAAGATGTTTTCAGCTTTTTTACCCAAATTTAACCCAATATAAGAAAAAGTAACTAATTTTTTTTTTCCAGTGAAGATGATAAAAGTACAGGAGCATATTTTCAAAATGAATACGAAAATCATGAAAATAAAAACAGAAAACAAATATTGTAAACGTACGGGCGTTTTTAATTCTTATTTATTTCGTGAAGAAAAGTTTTTGTTAACCCTACGGTTATTTAACCTAGGATTATATTTGATTTTGATGATAACTAACATTGATGATTATGCTGTCTAACATGCATTGAGTTGATGAAGCAATAGGAACAATCTCATTCTCATGCAAACAGATTATTAGACGAGCAACACGGTCAAAGACTCTCAACGGAACGCATCAAAGAAGGAAATCGTCGATTGAAGTTTTCATACTTTTATTTCCGTCTTTGTAAACTAGACATAGAGAGATGATCGTTACGATGACTGTATACCTAGAACTTGCCCATAGGTTTCCCTTGTATGCATAAAAGTTTTTCATGCTTTAAAAATAAGGAAACTGCATTTTGAGGAATGCAGTCGACTGCAAGTTGGGCAGTGAGGTATTACAGTCGACTGCATTGGAATGCAATCGACTGCAATACTTCTAGTAGCCTATTACAGTCGACTGCATTGCATTGCAGTCGACTGCAAGTTGGAAATTTGAATTTCCAACGGTTACTTTTGGGTTACAGTCGACTGCAATGGTGCATTGCAGTCGACTGCATTTACCGTTTGGCGCATTTAATGCCCCACCTAACCCCAAACGGTCATATTTATTTCCACCTCTATAAATACTCATCTTGGGCATAGTTTTCATTCATCAATTGCATTCAAAGCTCTCTTATCTTTCATATTCTCAAAGATCAAAGCAATTGTTCAAATCTCTCTTGTTTTCATTGATTTCTCATCCTTTTCAAGAGAGCATTTATTGTGAGCTTACATTAGAGAGAGATACACTTTCATAAGTCATCATACACTCATCTCTCTTGTTCTAGTACTTCAACTTGTACTCATCTACTTCTTAAGAGTGAAATCTTGTACACATTTCTTTATTGAAAGGTTCTTGTATCAAAGCTTGGGGTTGTCAAGCTTTGGAGCTTTGGGTTTGTCAAAGCTTGTTCTTGATGTGGGCATAGCATCAAGGGAATGTAAGAGGTTCGATCTTGACCCGTAAGGAAGATCATACTAGTGGATTCTAGGGCCATTCAAGGGACTTCCTTGAAGGGGTGGACGTAGGCTTGTGGGTATATCAAGCCGAATCATTTAATTCTCCTTGTCAAGTATCTCTAAACCCTTCTCTCTTTACTTTATTGCTTTATATTTGTGTTGAGATTGGTTGTTTGTTTATTTGAGTTATTGTAATTGAGGTTTGTTGGTTGATAATTTTAAAGTAGTCTTAAAACCCTATTCACCCCCCTTTAGGGTTATTTTATTGGTTTCAGTTTTTAATTAAGGTATTGCGTTTTGACCAATTTAAACTTGAAGAAGATTTTGAAGGATTTCAACTGTTTCTGTCACGTAAAAACACAGAGGCGCGCTATGCATAATTTGATAGCCAATCGAGTAGGGTATCTTCTTAATGTGTAAGCGTTTTTGTTGCAGTTCATTACCATAAATCAAAAAAATTCAAATAAAATATAAACTAACCGATGAAAAATAGGCCATAAGCTTTAGGAACTATCTCTACCAACAACTCATTATCTATATTTTATATCTATATCTATACTACTTATAAAAGTGTGGATGTGTGTAAATTTTTTTTTTTGGACAAGAATACCCTTCGTATATCGATCTATGAATCACTCAATTGCCATTCAAATGCAATTAATATAACTAAAATCTTGATTATTTTAATAACTCTACTTTTTTCACTCTCATAAAAGTTGCAATTAATATGTGAATGTACTTTTCATGTCATCTAAAACTTGATGCTTCGGTTATGAAAGACCTTGATGAATATAACATCTTATGTAATAATTTCAGCAATTTTCTTTTTTTAAATGAGCATTAGTTAATAATGGTTTTTGCTTTCTATAGATAAACTAGTTTTGATCCCGTGCGTTACACACGGGAGGTTTTGTAAAACAACCATCATAATACACGTTAAGTTAAGTCATATTAGATTAAAAAATCATACTAATATAAGATAAAGTTTACATCTCCACACTTTGTATTTTTGTTAAAATGCTAATATATTCGTCGCTAGTGCATGAAAATATATGTTCCTTAATAGGAAAAACTGTGTGGTTATAAAAGAAATTTGAGGGGTTTTCAAATTAATGAGTATGTTTCTCCCTTTATAACACTACAAGAAATTTGCCATTTAGCGACGAACACAGTTCGTCGAGGAAGGTCGCCTATTCGTCAAGAAATACATACAGCGACGAAAAAAATTCGTCACTAAATTCATCAAAGACTCGCCATCAAGAAATGTATTTTTCGACGAATATATGTGTTCGTCAATAAAAATCATAGTTATTGACAATTTTTTACTTCGTCAAGAAATGTCTTATATTTAACAACGAACTATTTCGTCGAAATAATTCAGTCAAATTTGTCACTGGATGTTCAAGTTCGTCAAGAATGGGTTACTTTATTGACGAACTTGGGTTTGTCAACAAATCATTCATCGTCACTATTTTTTTCATCGACATCTTAGCTTCGTCGATAATGGTGATATTTGTTGACGAACTCAAGTTCGCCACAAAAACTTTGATCATCACAATTCTTCCTTGACATATTGGCCTCGTCAATAATAGTGTCATTTGTTGACGAACTTATGTTCGTCGACAAACCTTACACGTCACAATTTTTTCCTTGACATCTCTACTTCATCATTGAAAACTATATTCAATGACAAAAAGGTTTGTCATTACTTGTTGCCCCTTTAACGATGAATCTTTTGTTCTTTGATGAGCATTAAACTCTAACGAAAAATAATAGAAAGGTTAGCCACAAATAATAAAAAAAGTCTTCATTTAATATATAAAACTAATGCTATCCATTCGAAAGATTTAGTTGGTTATAAAGTAAGAACATAACTATGTAGAAAAAAAGCTTGACATTTATCCTGAGTACAAATTAGCATTATACAAATACACTACACATGTTGATGCAAATGCAACCATCCTAGAGGTCGGTTGCTTCAAATCATGTTCGGAGATGATCCGTATACCGCATCAGAGAACACCGCAACTAAAAAAAAAATGATTGCAAGCCTGCATTAAAAATAAAGAGAGGAATAGAAGTATATGTGTTAAGATGCTGCTCAAATAGAAATGTAAAAAGACTACGTGCATCTGAAAATTAGCTTCAGGTGGGCGTCGAAATTGAGAATCAGGGAGAGTGAAGCTCAGCAAGAATGCAAGCAAAAGCTCAGCACCAAAAAACATGCCTAACGCAGTGCTGAGAGCAGTATAACAACTAGCTACATGGTCAAACAACTAACTGCATGGTCATAAAGTGTGATATTTGCGATCTTCAAGCATGGGCAATCTGTCCTGGGCAACTATAGCCTAAAAGGATATCACAAAGTATTAGACTATTATACATCCTTTTTAACATACAGAAATTCTAGAGACCGGCATGCCCGTAAATTATATTTCAGGCAATTGCTCACATTTTGTCGGGCATACCAAACAGCCATGCAAACAACAAAGCTAACAATCCAATTCAAGCTGACTGAAAATGATGTCATGGCTTCCATAAACCAGTCATGCATGTTCACAAATGTGTCTTTGTATGAAATGGATAATTTTAATTACCTAGATATGATGTTCTCCCAAAATCCAACTTTCAATTGAGAAACCTTAAGCTTTCTAGTCCTCGTAAGGATGATAAAATGGCTAACATGAAAATAACTACAAGAAATCGATTATTACTCACACTTTCTTCCTTTTTCATATTAATTGTAGCATTTGGTCTTCTGTCTTTTCTTCATAGTTTCATAGTTCATCTCCTTCTACCTTCATTTACATAATAAAAGGCAGGTAACGTGACTTTTTGGCAGGTAGCGTGACTTTTTCACCTAAATTACTGAAAACGCTACAAGAGATAATCTCCCAAATTGGATGGATACTGAAGCTTTCACCCTAAAATGACCGAGTGTAGACCATAGATAAAGCCCCCATAACCCATCTCTATAAGCAACCAATATGATGGCTTGACAGCAAAATGTGAAGTAACCACGACACCCTGGTTATCTAGAATACTGGACATAAAGAACTTGTCCTCTACATACAGACTCCAACACTTATAAAACAAGACCCTATAAGGTCCCAAGGACTCCAATAGATATCAATCTGGTTAAGATTTAGCAAAAGCTTAGAAAGGTAAAAGTGAGAGTTTATCGAAATCTCTAAGAAAAGGCAGAGATCTGATTCACTGAATTTACCTTGTTTTCCATATTAGAGGATAAGCATGTGGCTTACCCTTACAAAACCATCATCCACTACATAGTTTACATCTCATTGCTTTACTTTTTTAGTAGGCAAACCTCTGCCAACAAGAGTCAATTATGCCAATAAAATTGCAATCAAGAATTATCATGGAAGTTTTCAACTCAAAAACATATAACTAGTGCATATGTGTGACAACTGACCTTCAGTAGTTTCGCAAGTGAAGTCAGGCCTGCTTGATCCTCCCTAACTGCACCAAAAAGCATAGAAGGTAAGTACACCAAGGCCTTTTACTTTAGTGGTTAGGTCAGTTAGACCGCGTGGTGTGGGGAGAAAGAAAACAAAACTTTCTACGTTTTATACGGTAGTCAATTTCATTATCGATAATAGAAATTGGCTACCGTATAAAATAATTTAGAAACAGTTTCATGTGGCTAAACAAACCTAACACCATATAGTTGGAATCAAGCACGAGATCAAGAGCTGAAGATAAAGCAGGCGACAAGAAAGTAAATGAAGATAAGGTGTCACTACTCAAGGCATAGTTAAGAGAAATCAGTGACCGCTAGCTCAACATGAGTCTCAAATATGCAGAGGTGGAGCTCGATCAGTGTGAACAACTTGTGATGAAGTTAAAGGCTGTCAATGACAAGAGGAGCTCGTTTTCATAAACTTCAGTAAGAACCATACATAACTTTATTTTCTTTTGATCCCACAGGTACGGACCCAGCTTACCACATTACACGCATGCAGTAAGACTAAACGACAACAATTCTTTGAGATTTTTGTAGCTCTGATACGTATTCGTCAGAAGAGAGCATTAAGATAGGCAGTAGATCCGACTTATTGTAGAGAGCAGGTAACTTTAAACATGTTTTATAAAGAGGAAAAAAAAAGTAAAATATGGCAAGCAATTCATGTCTTATTCAACCCTTTGACCCATTTATTTATGCAATTGTATTCTTAGAAGAACAACTCATGTCTATGACAAGAGAGTAAAATCAGAAAAAAAAAATTGGATAGTCAGAACATAACCCCTCCAAACTTTAATTTTTCTCCAACCTATCTAATGCTACCCTCTGACCCATTTTTCTCACCTCTATTATTATCTTTAGTAGCTTTTTTCAGCTTCTACATAATCTTTCATATTAACGTGATATCCATGAAGAAGATTGTACTAATGACTCAACAAACAACTACAAATAATCAAATCCATCCAAAATTAAAGGGCTACAAATAATCAAAATCCTACACTACAAGAAAATTGGCCTCTGGCAGCGGCCAAAAACCCCTGCAATAGCCCACTTGATCGCTGCTAATGATAGCGGGTACAGAGCGCTTCAGTAGGTCTCGCTGCGATAGACATATGGCAGCGGTCAATGGAGTTTATAGTAGCGGTACTCCCGTTTGTACATCCGTTCTTTTATTGGCTATTAATGTCCTATATCACAGCTGGTCATAGCTTACAGCAGCAGTTAATGACCACCTTCTTAGGCATATGGCGGCGGTGTAGGCCCGCTACCGTAGGTCTTACTTTTAAAAAAAAAAATTAATATTAATCCCTAAACAGACTTCTTATTTCATGTCAAAGAGATATATGCAAACTAATATAACCAAGATCTAAGTCATGTAGAACACCGACTAATAAATGATGTTTTGAACATCATAATAATTGCATTCACTAAATTAGTAGTTAACATGATATAAATCTCCAAACTAGAGTGCAAGTTTCTCAACAAAACCATTGTCCTAGAGACTGTACGAGATCCCTCGCATATCAAATCTTGCAAATCCAATTGCATAGTGACCAACCCAATCTTGAAAATGCCAAAAGAACATGTACATAAAGAATGCAATACCTTTAAGAACATAGAATGAAATTGTAAGTAGAAAAGTAAATGACTGATGTACACACCTTGAAGCATCATGTGCAACTTTCATCCAGAAACCCAAAATTGCGACCATCTCTCTATAACATCCTAAGAACAGATAAAGTCACAAATTTTGAGGTATGAAAAAACACAAATGAGAAGGATATTTGATTTTAAAACTTCTTGGCTTAAATTTGCTTGTTCTTTATACCAAAACAAAGGATCGTGGATAGTAAAGGTATTTGGTGTTTCGGCATGAATACTAGAACATGGTTTAAAGAGCAAGCAACATACAAATCTTTGAGACCTATAAATCAATAGTGTAATAAACTACTTTTTTCAACAAGTACAAGCATGGGTGTTATCCTTCCAATTCAGACACTTGCAAAGCAACTCATCCATTTGAGAAGAAAACTTAACAACTGACTTAAACAAATTCACAAGCAAGCGACGACACAATTAGTGACATAAGGGAAAGTACATGCCTTCATGCCTTCCCAGTACAACAGCCAGCTTTATTTCCTTTTTCCCCAGCCACATGTTCTTGGCATCGGCTGCTATCTTCTAATGCTATAATAAGTCATGCCTGCAACGTTCTTGAAAAGTACTAATCGAATTGCTTGAACCGATAACATACTCTCACAAGCGGTAAAGTGCTCCTACGAGAGCATTGTGAAACACTTTTAATGCATCATATCAATCATAGAGCTGGAAATATGTTTTAGTGACTGCTTGAACTCATAAATTGGTAAGAAAATGTAACTTAAGAATCACAACCGAGGCATTGGATGTAAAGTTCGCAACATGTTCAATTGTCTAAAAAGGGCAATATACTTGTGTATAAAAAAGTGCAGCTAAGGGCATTATTACTTATGTATAAAAGAGCTCCAGCTTGGGTAAATTTCACAAAACCTACTCAACAATCATACACCTTCGTAGGCATTTGATATGGCTTATTTCCCGTCGACTTTAAGGAAACATGATTTTCATAGTATGATAACCAACCTCCACAGTAACTTTCATGCCATCACCAATAACCCAATCTGGAGAGGCAGAAGGAAGAGGAAGAAAAATGACAGGAAATTGCATAACCAGTCAGATATTGGTAACGAAGTATTAACCAAAAATAGTCCAATTACATCTGTACATCAACGGAAAAAGGTACGAGATGGTATGCGACTGAAGAAAAACCTTATCGCATCCAAACTGAAATCCCTTACAATTGTCTCACCGCACATGATAAAATGGTTGTCATGAGAATAACTATAGCAAATCTATAATTGCTCACACTTTCGGTCCCTAGAGGCCGATAGCAAACATCCCTTATCTCAGAAAGACCAATTAACATGTTTTACGAGTAACTTTACCTTTCAGTGGCCAGAGTCTAATAAAGTTGCTACACAAACTTGCCAGTAAACTGAAATCACTGACCGTAAAGAAAAAGCTATTAGATAAAAAGATGACCTCTACTTTGAAAGCTAAATAGAGAGTAATGCTACCTTTATGAGTGAGGTGATTAAGAGAATGAAGCTAACTATATGAAAGAACATAGTGTGCAAGGCAATTACTTATCCTACTGGAAAACCCCTCACGATAAAATTATGAAATAGACGTCGATATTAAGCTAGTGAATGCTCTGTCCACAGGAAAAGCTCTGGCTTATCTTCCCTCTTCAACTCATGAACTTTACTTGGAATTATAAGGAAATTGTGATTGGCTGGGGAGTAAACAGCATTAATCGAGAGATAAAGTAGGGCATCTACGGAAGGCACAAAAGACATGTCACAAGCACTAATACAATTCAGTAGCAATTGAAAATGTGTTGCCGTAGAGCATCAAAGGCATGAAATTTCAAAGAACCACAAGTTTTGCACACAGCGTCATATAAAAAAAAAAATTGTGGAGTGACAGAATCTGGTCCCCGAGTCTTTGTGATAAACCCCTAACATTAAGACCCTAATTAAAACCCTAAACTTTAAACCCTAATCTAAAAAAATTATATAATTAACCATCAATTGAATCAAATCTATTCTAGAACTATCAAATTGAGCAATCGAATTGATCTATTGAAACATCAATTGAAAAAGCAGAGCATCAATTTGAAGAATAAAACTTGCCTATGTTGACTACAGATTTGTGGGGGTCGGAGAGAATCGAGATATCGTTGCCGACTCGTCGCCGGTGAGAGGGATGTTGGCCGGTGCAGCCTTCGCTGGTCACCCGTAGGGATGGCAATTTGATCTACACCCGGCGGATCCCCGACCCGCTTCGACCCAGTAAGAGCGGATTATTTTGACTTTGACCGGGTTATGGGACGTGTATGGTATTTAAATTTGTTACCCGCATCGGGTACGTGTCGGGTTTGGTATTATGTCTGGCCCGCCCCGTACCCGCCATGTTTAATGTAATCCTAACCTTAACCTATTAAGCAACCACAGCCGTCCATCTCATCATATAAGTAGTCACCACTCTCTGAAACCCTAGCCTACCACTTTCTTCTTTTCACTTCTTCTCCTTTGAATCTCCATTTGAAGGCGTCGGAGACACAGCTTCTTCACCTCGCCTTTTCACCGCCCTCTCCTCCGCATCGTCACCCCTCCACGGCCACGAAACACCTCGACCTCACCACCATTTAACACCGTCACCACCACCTACCATTCCATCTCTACCGAACACCGTCACTACATGTCCACCGTCACCGCCTGACTTCTTAGGCACATGACCGTAAGGTGCCGACCTTGCTTGGTCTCAACAATTTGGCTTGGATCCTGAGAACGAGGAAGGCTGGAGATCGCCGAGAAAAGGGAAAGAGTTGAGTTAGACCTGGAGAGAAGAGAAGGTCTTCAGCTTCAATTTGCAACATACAGTCATTTTTCAACCAAGAAAAGGTCTTGAGCTTTGATTTGCAACTTCGATCATAACACTAAGAGAAGATCTTCAGTTTTGATAACGTCGGGGCGAGGTCGGGTTTTTGAAAAGTCTACCGGATTGGGGATGGTATTCCCATTCCCTGACCCGATGGCAGGGCGGGGCGGGGCGAGACAATGTATAAGGACCACCGGGGCGGGTGCAAATTTCATAAGATCCGCCCGACCCGCCCCATTGCCATTCCTAGTCACCCGCCACCGTCGTCGGTCACTCGCCGGTCTTATCTCGGATCCATAACTAGAAGGAAGAACAAAAACCTTTTTTAGGCTGGTCTTCTCTTGACCTTTCTTGATCCGAGGGAGAGAGAGAGCCCCTGTCGCCATATGGCTCTCTAAGGAAGAACATGTCGATCACCTATACATTGGAGCGAGACTAAGGAAAGAAAATTGATAGGCCGAAAACTTGTCCAGATTACTGCGGACAAAATTCATGTGATTAAAGACAAGCTTAAGGTTGCATAGAGTCGACGGAAGAGTTATGCAGACATGAAGCGTCATGAACTCGAATTTAATGTCGGCGATCATGTATTTTTAAGAGTTTCTCCGTGGAAAGGCGTGTTGAGGTTTGGAAAGAAAGGGAAATTAGTTCAAAGATATATTGGACCATTTGAGATCTTGGAGCGAGTTGGTACACTTGCTTATCGTCTAGCTTTACCTCCTAATTTGTCAAACATACATAACGTCTTTCAGGTTTCGACCTTGAGGAAGTATGTCTTTGACGCCTCTCGTGTTATTTAGTTCGAACCTATCCAACTTAAGCACGATCTATCTTACGATGAGCAACCTGAACGCATTTTGGACGCGATTAGCGTGTGATGCGCTCTAAGACGATGGCTTTTGTGAGGGTGTTATGGCGTAACCACTCTGAAAGGGAGCCTACTTGGGTACTCAAGGAAGTTATTCGGGAAAAACATCCTCAACTTTTTGATAACTAAGCTACATTCAATTTCGAGGACGGAATTATTTTTAAGGAGGGGAGAATGTAATACCCCGGATTTTTGGCTACTTGTCTAAGTAATTAAAAAAAATATATGTTGATTTTGGATTAAGTAATGGACCTTACATAGATTGCTTGGAGTCCTTTTAAGTGAAAAAATTAATATTTAATAGTATTAGTGGCTAATGTGATTGGATTAGGGGGGAAAAAGATTTCGACTTTAATTAGGATTTTAAGTCATATTGTGATTAAATTAGCAATAAGGATTTTAGTTGTGTAAATTACACTAGCAATAAGGACTTTTAGTTGTGTTATAATTACACTAGCAATTGAGACTTCAAGTTATATTAGAATTAGATTAACAAACTATATAAGGAGGAAGAAGACATAAGAGTCATAAGAGTCTTCATATTTTTTAGAGACAAAGGAGATAAAAGAGAAAAGAGCTAGTGCATTCTCTTGGGTATCCAAGAAAAAGGTGGTGATTGATCTAAGATGAAAAGGAGATTTTTTACGTTATATTCGTTACTTTGAGGTAAGGGTTCTTACGCCGTCTTTCCGTTTTATACACAAGATCTATGTGCTATGCTTTGATTCCCAAAAAAATATTTGTATTTGAGCGTATTTTTAATCATCACGCTTTTTATAACGTTACCAATAATCTTATTTTACTGTCTTGTAATTTGCATTCAAGATGGTTCCCATGTGATTTATAAAAAATTGTGTTCGTTTTATCGAAAAAAGTCGTTTGTAATTACTTTGTGCTCGTGGGTCAGGAATTTCTTTTCTTTCTTGGCCTCCTCTTTGCCGCAATTGTTCCATCCCCATTGTAAGAATTTTATATATTCGACATGACATTACAATTTTAATAGTTACTATTTTGTATTCAGTTATTTTTCATCATTATCATGTCATGTTTCGTGTTTTTGGAATCATCGTGGCCCATGGATTATTGCAATAAGCTTTTGTTGCCCATCGGTACCGTTCTCGCTTGACAGCACTAGCACCGTCCAATTGTTGAATGAGTTAATTACAAAACTGTCTCCTGAGATTTACACGTTTTTACACTTTGCTTCCCGTATTTATAATTTTTGCAATAGTGTCTCCCGAGGTTGACAAAATCATTGCAAACAGCTCCAAAATTGGACGTCTGTTAAGTCCTCATGTGCGGTGCACATGCCATTTTTGGCACGGGCAAATTTGTAATTTCCCCTATCCCATCTTCCCTTTCTCACTTTGTTCATCTCTCTCTCTCTCGCTCGCTCGCTCGAGACTCCATCATTATTACCACTATCAACACACCAGATCTAACTACACCAAGCAGATGAAACCCTAAAATAGTTTCCTCATTCTCCCACCACTAGTATCTCGCTTCTGCAGAACAACATCGTCAATATTAATCCCACCATCAAACAGAAGGCACAAGCACATCAATACCTAGCGTATTTTGCGACCCCAGCCATGAACGTCCTAGCAAACCACAAAGATTGAACAAGGGTTGTGATTATGTGGATGCATACAATAGATTATTCAGCTTCCCCTTGAAACGGGAAATGGTGGTAAAATAGATATCAAGATCGTTCTCCATAATTCTGGATTTTGTACGGGAAACTTCCATTTCCCGGAATGAATTCCTCAATAAATCCCATGCCGACACCGTCTCCAACTTCAATTTCGGTATCATGAATGTGATCTCGGAGAGGCAGCCGGTGATGAGGCAGTTTTTACCGACTGCCGGCACCGTCTTCGGCTTTAATTTCGGTATCATGAACGTGAATTCAGAGAGGCAGTTGGTGACGAGGCAGATTTTACCGGTGGCGACTGGAGACGGAGGAGTTGGTGACTCGGAGGAGTTTGGACTCGGATCGTCGGCGTCGGTGACGTCGTTGTTGAGGACTCAGCGGTTGAATTTGGATGTGCCGGAGGTAGGCGATGGGGTACCGGAGCTAAGGATTTGTAATGAGCAGGTAAAGCAGCAGCAAGAGGAGCTGCCAGCGTCAGTGAAAAAGAGCCGCCAGGGACCGTCCATCAAATGGCGGGGACGGGAATGAAGATCAACGAAGAAGAATGAATAAGGAATGCGAAACAGGAAAAGTAGAAAACATCCAGATCTTGAAGAACTTGTCAATTTAAATTAAACAATGAAGAATTAAACTGAGATTTTTGTGTAAGTTTTCAACCATTTAACTCATAGAAAACGTCTAGATCTTAGTGATTGTATTCGAAATTTGCACACCCATACATACTCCCACTCCATTTGAGGCACTTGCATTTGCAATCTAGGGTTTTGTCACACGAGGGAGAGAGAGAGAGAAGGGGGGGAGGGAGATGAACAGAGTGAAAAAGGGAAGATGGGTAGGGGAAATTACAAATTTGCCCATGCCAAAATGGCATGTGCACCACACATGAGGACTTAACGTCCAAAATTGGACGGACATCCAATTTGGAGCTGTTTGCAATGGTTTTGTCAACCTCGAGGGACACTATTGCAAAAGTTGTAAACACGAGGAACAAAGTGCAAAAACGTGTAAATCTCATGGGACAGTTTTGTAATTAACCCATGTTGAATTGATTTTCTTGGGCGCCCTGTATTCTTCATCTCTTTCTTACATTTAGCCTAATAGTTAATCACTACAATATCCTTAATTAATTTTTGTTCATGAGATATACCTTGTTTTAGTCACTGTACGACCAAGATTGGCCAAGATTGTTTCTATCTCTAGTTTTTCCACCAAGCCTCTCACGTGTCACAGTGGGTGGTCCCTTTTCCTTTATCGATTTTTGTGCCTTTTGAATTTCGACCCAAAACTTTCTTTTTACGGTATCTCACTCATTCGACCTCCGATTGAATTGATTTTTGTTCCGTTGAATTCGTATCTTCGTTCTTTTCAGTTTGAGTCTACCATGACTATTTTTGAACTTCAAATGAATATTCGCTATATTTATCAAATTACAAGAACACGTAATTTGATAAATATAGCGAATTTAAAACAAGAACACGTAATTTAAAATTAACACCCAAAATTACATCCCAAATTTTAAACCATAAAAGCACCCAAATTTGAATACCAAAAAAAAAGATTATTCTTTTGAATAATCTCAAATCCCTAATTTCTAACCCTAATTTTCAAGCCCAAAAAAACCCTCAATTTTGAAGCCCTAAAAAAGCCCCAAATTTGAAACCCTAAAAAAGTCCTAATTTCAAATCTCAAGAAAACCCTAATTTCAAAACCTAAAAGCCACTAATTCAATCCTTAATGTCAATCCATACATAGTGTAACCACTAATTCAGGCTCCATTTGGTAACACTTATTTTTTCAGTTTTTTGTCCAGTTTTATAAACTGGAAAAAATAAACGCGTTTGGCACAAAGTTTTTTTTTTCTTTCAGTTTTTAAAGCAGGGCTTTTTTTTTAAAACTCCAAAAAAGAGGCTTTCGGTTTTGGTTTTTATTTTGAGACCACCACCACCACCCTCCCACCGCCGTCAGCCACCGCCCATCGCCGGTGTAACACCCCGGAATTTATGGAGCGTTAATCGATCAATCAATCAACTCCTCAATTATTCAATCAATTCAATACCTCTAAAGGTAACCCAATACCATCCATATCAGAGCTCTACAACAACTCAAATATTTCGGCAACCTTTTTCAACACAAGACGAATTCAAAGTACTGATTTTTTAAATTACACACTAGTTCCCTCGCAGGGGCTTAAATAACAATTAATAAAAATGCTAAACTATTCCACAATCAAGCTCAATTGTTATGAACTCTTACTAACGATTTCTTCCGGCATAAGGGAACATAAAAAGGGAGTGAGCTTTTGGGAGCTCAGTAAGGTCGCTCAAAAATCCAGAAAAGGGAATACAAACGATTATCAGATTCACTTCAAAACAATAAGGGAATAGATTCAACTCAATCCCTAAAACAAATATAGAGACGGAAACAATTGTAATCACACTGGAACGATGCAGATGATATTGAACATGAGTGATATGCAAAGCCACATAGGCAGTGCAGGGTAATCACTTAGCAAAGCCACAAAGGCGATGCTCAATAACACTGTAGTTACATATGCATATGAACACTAGCTAGACTCTCAAGGTACTAGCATCTCCCGACAATAACATACCATCCTTATATCACCCCCAATACAGACCATCCTTATAACTTCTCAATACACTAACTCATGTCAATATACTAAGTGCAATAATCGATGATGCAACGATTAAATCGATGCACAACGAGAAATAAATACGTAACATCGAAAAAGAATTTTCAATAAACATATAAGGCTCAAAACATGGTATTAATGGCAATCGCTGCAATTTCATCACAATTATAACAGAGTCCAATGGAAGCATCAATAACAATTTAGGTCAAATAGATGAAATAGGGTTTCGAAATAAATCTCTTACCTCGATCCAAGTGCTGAAGTTAAAAACGCTCTCGATCAAATCCTCGAAGTTAACCTAAGTTGGCAAAGTCATTTATCAGAACACTATCCATACTAATATATTATAAACCTAATAAACCTATCCACAGCGTACTCATTTCTCTATTAGGAAATGACGAAATTCAGAGCGGTTTCACACACGGCCAACCTACCCCGAAACTCGTCACACTCCTCGAAACTCAGAAACATCACAAATTTGTTTTGAACATTCATTGAGCATTATTTATAGCTTCATACAACATATGGAATAAACTATAATTTTTGAATATTTTGTATTATTTTTGAATTAAAAATAATTTCTTTAAATACACTAAAAACCAATAAATTGCCATAATTACTTCTAGCTGAAAATAAAAGCCCGTTATTTTTATAAAAGCCTTAGTATATGTATAAAAGCGCTTAAGCTATTTCTTTATTTTTCATTTTTCTAAATTCAATACAATACAGAAAATGATAACAAATCAACTCCAAAAATTATCCAATTTTTGCTGCGTCTTTCTTATATTGTAAAAACATTACTCTAATTTTTACAAAAAAAATTCACGAGTTGAAAGGCTCCAAAAGCATTTTACAAATCTGATTTTGCAGAAAATATTAAAAATACATACATTCTCAGAAGATTATAAATTTTTGCCAAAAATTCTGAATTAGCCTAAAGTACTGTACTTTAAAAATTTTCGCATTAAAGATCAATGTACGCTACCCCTTGCATGCATCATACTTAACGCTAACCCGATACCCACTAATTGCGTACCCAAAACCCAGTTCTCTTCTTGTTCTCTGTCACAGCCCAGATCAATCACTCCACACTCAGCTCACGACGGTTCCTCCCCCTTTTTCTTACACACACTTATACATATTTACAACACACACACACCCACACACAAAATTATACACACACACACTCAAATACACAAAACCCACACAGCACTTCCACCATTCTCACTCCACACACACAGGGTCACACATTCACAGTGGCGGAACTACACTATAACGAGGAGGGGCTAATGTACCCCCTCAACTTTTGAAATATATATATATATATATAAGTGTTGTATCGAGAACCAAAAAGGCAAAAACTGGTGAGATCTTATGTACATATACATAAAGCAGTGTGGGATTTACTTGATTTGTTAATTTTTGGTACAGAAAAATTTAATTTTTCAAATGTCTGTCTTCATACTTATATATATTTTGTTGTACTTTATTTGTCAATAATATAATACTCATCTTACCTTTGATGCTCTTTTTGGTCAAGAGTTACGTATTTTAAAGGTATAGTTACAATTGTATGAAGCGCAAATTTAATCATCTAGTAAAGGCAACTAAATCATTTTGCACATAAAATAAACATTAGACACTAAAAATCCATTAGGGGTGTTAATAATTTCTCATATGTGGATAAGCTTGAGATTTGCTTGATTTGTTAATTTTTGGTACTGAAAATTTTAATTTTTTAATTAATGTCTGTCTTCATACTTATATATATTTCATTGTACTTTATTTGTCAATAATATAATACTCATCTTACCTCTTATGCTCTTTTTGGTCAAGAGTTACGTATTTTAAAGATTTGCTTACAATTGTATGAAGCGTAAATTTAATCATCTAGTAATGGCAACTAAATCATTTTGCACATAAAATAAAATTAGACACTAAAAATTCATTAGGGTTGTTAATAATTTCTCATATGTGGATAAGCTAAGTGGGGTGTGAGTGTAATTTACCATGTCACTTATGAGGGGGGGGGGGGGGGTAGGGTAGGCGTGTGAGCATCTGCTTTGGTTGGGTTGCCACCACTACAAGAAAACAAGGATTTTGCGACGAATGTTTAGCGATGGAAGGAATTTCGTCGCTAAAGCGTCTTTCAGCGACGGATAAACCCGTTGGTAAAATGTCCATCGTTAAAAACATTATAAGCGACGGAAAAGTACCATCGTTAAATATATCTTTTGTCGACGGGCTTTTAGCAACGGTGTCATTCCGTCGCTAAAAGTCCTTACATAAAACAGCTTCGTCTTTTTTTCACTCTCCCTGTTTCTCTCTGTCTCTCACTCTCACCCATTCACCGGCGATATTTTTACCGGAGTTCTCCCCCTCCGGCGACCCACCTCCGACGACATCCCCCCCCGACGTCGTGCCCCTCCATATCCGCATGCCACCAACGTCGCGCCACCATTACCGCCGCCGCCGCACCACCTCTCTGTATGTCCATTTGCCCTAATTTGCTTTAATGCATGTTTAAGCGCCATTTGCCCTAATTTTCTTCAGTTCTAATTTATGTCCATTTGCCCTAATTGAAACTTGCCCTAATTTATTTCTGGAATTATGATATGTTTCTTATAATTTCAATTATTTTTAATTGCTGATGGAATTGATTTTGTAACTGATGGAATTAGTTTGTTTAATTCCTGATGGAATTGATGCCCATATTTGTATATTACTATCACTAGAAAGTATGGAGAATTGAGATTGTTGACGGAGGATGGGACCCAATTGAATTCCGATATCGGATATGTGATTTAGTTGAATGGTGGGTTGAAATTAGGTTAATATAATTAGGTTAAGGCGATAAAATTTTAGTTGAAACATGTCATTTAAAACCCCCACCGCCGTGAGGCAGTGTGTTCCAAATGCAATCTGCTGAGAGAAAATGTAGGTGTGTGCTTTAGTGTGTGCTCTATGTGGGTGCGTTAGAGTGAGCTGTGTCTTCCGGTTAATGTGTGCGCTACGTGAGTGCATGATTGTTGTGCTGTGTGCATGCGTGAGTGTATGCGGTGTAGGTGCGTCGCGTGTATTTGTGTGAGTGTAAGGAGCCGTAGAGGCAGCTATGTGTGTGTGAGTTATGTGTTCGGTAGTGTGTGTACAATGAATGGTACATTGGTGTGAAGTGTTTGTGTTGTATTGAATGTGTAAGTGGGATTGAATGTGGTTGCTTATGTGCAAGAGGAAAGGGACTGCTGAAGTAATTAGAGGGTGGTAGTAAATAACTGTGCGCATACGTGTGTATACAAATTAGCGTAGTGAAAGGCGAAAGCATTTGGGTAGCATACTTTGGTCATTAACTTGTGAAATTCTACAGTAAGATACCTTGGATTACGTTAGAATTTTTAGTAAAAGTTTACAATTTTCTGAAATAGTATGTATTTTTAACCCTAAATTGAATGCTCTAATCCAATCGAACCCTAAATTGAACTAATTGAACTCCCTAATTGAACCCTAAACTGAATGCTCAAATTCAACCAAACCCTAAATTGAACTAATTGAACCCCCTAATTGAACCCTAAATTGAAGTAATTGAACCCTAATTAAACCAAAAATTGAATGCCTTAATCGAATCGAACCCTAAATTAAACTTATTGAACCCTAAATTGAATGCCCTAACCCAACTGAACCATAAATTGAACTTATTGAACCCCCTAATTGAACCCTAAATTGAATGCCCCAATTCAACCGACCCTTAAATTGAAGTAATTGAACCCTAATTAAACCCTAAATTGAATGCCCTAATCGAATTGAACCCTAAATTAAACTAATTGAACCCATAATTGAACCCTAAATTGAATGCCCTAATCCAATCGAACCCTAAATTGAACTAATTCAACCCCCTAATTGAACCATAAATTCAATGATCCAATTCAACCGAACCCTAAATTGAACTAATAGAACATCTAATTGAACCCTAAATTGAATGCTCAAATTCAACCGAACCCTAAATTGAACTAATAGAACCCCCTAATTGAACCCTAAATTGAAGTAATTGAACCCTAATTAAACCCTAAATTGAATGCCTTAATTGAATCGAACCCTAAATTAAACTAATTGAACCCTAAATTGAATGCCCTAATCCAACCGAACCCTAAATTGAACTAATTGAACCCTAAATTGAATGCCCCAGTTCAACCGAACCCTAAATTGAATGCCCCAATTCAACCGAACCCTAAATTGAACTAATGGAACCCCACAATTGAACCCTAAATTGAAGTAATTGAACAATAATTAAACCCTAAATTGAATGCCCTAATCGAATCGAACCCTAAATTAAACAGACGTTGCCAACGCAGGGGTTCTAATGTTCAATATTGACTTAAACCAATTTCCCTTGTTCTGCTCTAATCCTTACTCAGGCAATCTAATGCTGATTATCACATGCGGAAAGGAAGTCAAATGAGATAGTGTTTTTGAGAGCCCAGTTAGGTCGATCAACGATTAAAAACAGAGTGATTTAAAAAATCTTTCATATATAGTCAAATGATATAGACATAGGGATGAGTATCTACTCAATCCCTCAAAATCAATAACATTTTAAAAACAATAAAACAAAACATAAGACATTGAGCATGAGCAGCACAGATTAGCAAAGCCACCTTGGCAATGCTCAGATACACTTTACATAACATATGCATATGTACCCTAACTAGTCCATTTAGGTACTAATTTCAACCCAAACCGAACAGACCATCCTTATAACACCAACAATACACACCATCATTATACATCCTCAGATTTACTAAATCATGCCAATATTCAGAAGAAATAAACCCAATTCATAACGTTTTATGATGATTGAATCAATAAAACATATGAGATTTAATAAAGATTTTCAAACGATCCATTTAAAATTCAAGTTAGAGTTTCATGGGCAGTTCCAATTTTTTTTTATATCACTCGTAAAATCGAAGGTCAATGAAGTTCGTAAAACTGTTATAATAAAGCATTTGAATTCAGAGCAAAGAAGTAAGGTTCGAATGAAATTTCTTACCTTGATCCAAGCTATGTGCTGCCAATCAACCTTGCTCAAAAATCTTTAAATGAACCTAAATTAAGCAATTTCACTATTAGAATAAATCTAACATCTTAACACTAGGAGTCCAATAGTAATTTGCTTAAACATTGCTCACTCTGACAATCTCTACTCAACCCAAATCGAAACGGGTCTCACCTATGGCCAAACATAACAAATAACTCCGCACACTCTATAGAGCAGTAAGATACCAAAATTTTATACTAAATTCTTATAAAATACTTTTACAGCTTAAAACAACATAGCAAGTTAAAATATGAATTTTTAAATATTTTTGAATAAAAATAGTTTTCTTTGCCTCGCCTTTTTATGGGACTTTAATTTGAGCTAGAAGTATAAATTGCTATTTTTAGGCATTTCTAGTATTTAAGAAAATTAGGAAACGAGTTAAGATCTGGCCCTAGCGTATAAAGTATTCTCAAGGGATTAAATGGCTAAGTAGTTTTTTCAATTAGAATGCCTTTTTTAAAAATAAAAGGTTTATAAAAATTGAGAGTATTCTTTATTTTTAAAAAGATGAGGCTAAACAACAATGTTATAGTGAAATTTAAATAATTTGCTGCTAAAGTTCACTAATACATCTTTAAGTGACAAAGATGTATGAATTTAACCAAAACGGGCGTGGATCTAACCCCACTGTATAAAATGATCACAAGGGATTAAATGACTAAATATTTCTTTCTTAAAAATACCATTTTTAAGTTCGAAAATTTTTCAAAATTTAAGGGTGTCTTTTATTTTTAAAACGTGGGGCGATATTACAACATTTCTTGATATATTTCAACATTTAGTCACTGATTTAGGGACAAAATAATTGAATTCAATCAAAGCGGCATTGGATCTAGCCCAATCGTACAAGTATGATACTATGTCTATGTTCATCTTTAAAGAAAATCCTATAAAAATCGATAAAATAAACATCTTAATTCTCGCTACACCCTTATAGAGCTATTCCTAAGTACAAGTATTATCGTGGTCTTCTTTAATATCTTTTAAAGTGGACTGACTATTACATCAACTTTTGCATATTTCTACAAATTTATATTTACCGAACATAGGACCGAGTCAGAATATCTACAAGTGACTATGCGCTATTTGTTCAACTTTTATGATGAATTTAGATATTATTTTGTGTTGGGTAAGATAGTGGGTTTAAGTCTCAAAACGTTATGCCATTGGTAGCATTATTTTTCCTGTTTATTTTATTGATACGGGTCTTATTATCTGATGAATGATTTGGGTTAGATTTATTCTTGATGAACTTTTGTTGAGTTTGTATTTATATTATAAATGTAATGTGTATGTATTTAGGGTGAACAATTTAGGTTTGTGAACAGTGTCGAAATTATATCATTCATTACTATCATCTCATATTAACTTCACACATTCATTTTGTAGTATACATTTCAAAAGGACACAAAGCCACCCAAAAATGTATTGACTTTTTAGGTGATTAGGTGTGGTATTTCATATAAATCTATGTTATGAATAAAAGTCTTACGACAAATATATGCTAAACTACATGTGCAAGTAAATTAACAGCCTTATTGTACTACTAAGATGAATAAATTCTTGCGCGGTAATAGTAAAAAGTGCTTTAGAGTAAACTAAAGTACACCAAAGAGCATTTAGAGTACACTATAGATTTTTTAACTGAAAAGTAGAGAAAAGAAGGTAAATTATGATAAAGCGTAGTTTTAGACAAATTGAAGTTGGAATTTGGAACTTGAGCTATAAAAAAAGACTTGCTCTGTACTTTAATCTTGTATCTATAATAGACTAGATCATTACCAAAAGAAATAAAATGCGGGAGGTACTTTGACCCCCAATAGTCGTCACTACAAGAAATGGCCATCATTGTACAGAAAGAAACAAGATGGATAATCAATGATACTAAAAGTCCTAAGTGATGATATTTTGAACTTTAGGGGTGATACTTCCAGAAAAAGGAGAGAAACTCTAAAAGTTCGATAAAAACTTTAGAAAAATCCTTTAAAATTACAGCTACTAGATTTATTGCCTAATCAATTGAGTTTTTATATGCTCTCCGTTAGATCTCTTGAGTTCATTTTAATTTTGGTTTTAAAGATGTATTCCCTCCATCCCAAAATAACAACTCAAATTTTAACTTGGCACTATTTTTCCCATTCTATCCTTAGAAAGAGATGGGAGGGAAATGGGCCAGGAGAGAGAAAATGGGTTGGCAGAAGATTAAATGTGGAGAGAGAAAGAGGAAAGGAAGTGGCTAGGAGAGAGAAATTGGGTTGATGGAAGATTTAATGAGCAGAGAAAAATAGAATAAAATAAGTGTGGAAAGGGTAAATATGAAAAAATACTTACAAAATCTTTTTTGATATGGAAAATGATCAATTTTTTGGGGCAACCCAAAAAGGAAAATCGATTATTATTTTGGAATGGAGGGAGTAACATTTAACCTCCTAACTCCTTTCGTTTTGCAAACTTTAGTATAGATTTCTTCATCATAACTCATTCCATTAGAAACTTTACTTTCGACAATGTGTTTTTTGGGTTAATTTTTGAACTTTCGTCCATATTACATAGTTATAATTTAATCTTCTTCTCAGTTTCACTTCCTAAACCTATATAAATGCACATAAATATATTACAAGAAATTGGAGAGCTCCAATGTATATATACCCTTGACATTATCGTCTCTAATACACTTTCTGTAACATCCCGGAAATCCGGAATGTTGGACACTCGCTCGATTATTTACACTAAGACAATAATACCTCAAACTGAACCAAATAAAACCACCAATCTGTTAGAACAACTAACCATCAATTGAGGTATTACTCAAAGTATACAATCATGATTGGTAAACTAAATTTAAACCTGATAATGAGCTATAGAAGTTCACCCACATAGGGGTTCTAATGAGAAACACTAACTTAAATCAATTTCCTTTGCTCGGTTCTAGTCCCTCAGACAACCTAATGCTGGTTATCACCTGCGAGAAGGAAGTCAAACGATAGTGAGCTTTAGAAACCCAGTAAGGTCGATCAAGGATTAAAAACAAAACGATTCGAACGATTTTACATTTAAGTCACACAACAACTTCTTAAAGGAATTTCAAATGAAACCACATCACTTCGATATAAACATAAGGACGAGTATTAACTCAATCTCTCAAATCAATAGTCATTTCAAAACATTTCAGGTACAATAAAAAAATACAGATAACATTGAACATGAGCAGTACACTACAACAAAGCCATCACACACTTACGCACACAGTGAACACACACACACACACACACACACACAGAGCTGCCTTCTCGGCAACCTCTCTCTCACTCTCTCACACAAATACACGTAAACACACACAATTGCACACAACAACATACACCCACACACTCCTTTATACACAGACAACCGTACACACACACACACACACACCCATACACACGCTGCCCCCCGGTAGCCTCACACACTCATTAACACAAGCACACAAACTCACTCAATATACAGCCTCGACAGTCTCCCTTCTCTCCTACAAACACACACATATTCATACAACCACACACAATAAATTCTCATGCCCTATTATCTTTCTCACACGACAGTCCAATGGCTGCCCAAGCTTGTCTCTTCATCTCAGTAGCCACGGCTGCCATAGCCACTAGCCCCTTCATTTTTCCATGGTTGCCACTCTTCTTCACCCTTGCACAACACACTCACACACATAGGTATTGAGTTGTTTTGGCAGCCCCCCTCCTTTTTTCTGCTGCTTACACGTATACACACACACACACACACACACACACAATGCATACACGAAACACATAACTCGCCTGTATACACACACTTACTACACTGCTCTTCCTTGAACCTTAGATACACAGACTTATATACACCAACAAAAGCACTCATTGTATAACACCAAACACACACAAAAAACTCACGGTAAAAAATAAAAAAAAATCTCTCTTTTTTCCACTTACAGCCCATCACACAAGCACACATCCATGGCTTCCATGGCTATAACCTCTCAATTCACTCTCATACCCCGTCACAGAAAAACTACTTCCCACAGTTACAAACCCACCTACAACACTTCACGGTATTACCACCTTTTGCACAGCAGGGAACCCCACGGTCACTCCCTCACAACTACCATAAACCCTTGATTAAATTAAAAAATAAAGGCTTAAAGACTTACCAGAAAGCCTCCTCGCAACTTGCCAAAAAAATTGATTTTCATCTCCTTCCCTCTTTTTCCCTATGTATCTCTCTCACTCTCTATCTCTCAGCCGTGTTTTAGATGAAAAGAAGAGAAAACTTTGGGGACAGCTGGTCTCCTAACACACACACACACACACACACATACACAATAATATATATATATATATATATATATATATATATATATATATATATATATCACTGCAGTCGACTGCATTCCCGAAGTAGCCAATGGAAATTCAAAATTTTCAATTGCAGTCGACTGTATTCCAATGCAATCGACTGTAACAACTCTCTGCCCAACTTGCAGTCGACTGTATTCCAGAAAATACAGTTTTTCAAAGTATGAAAAAGTTTATGCATGCAAGGGAAACCTATGGGCAAATTCTAGGTCACAGTCATCGATACGATCAACTCTCTATGTCTGGTTACAAAGAAAGGAATAAAAGCATTGTAAAGGTCAATCGAGGTATTCCATCTTTGATGCGTCCCGTTCAGTGTCGTTGATTGATTTGCTCGTCTAATTGTTCGTTTGCATGAGTATAAGATTGTACCTATTTGGGTCAAATACACGTTAGTACCCTGAAACTACCACAAAGTCTCAATTAAGGGTCTCAAAGTTTAATTTTTACACATAAGGGCCTGTAACTCCAAATTTGCAACAAGTAAGGGCATCCGTCTAAATTCCTAACGGTTCACCCCTTTCCGTTAGGGGCATTTTTGGGATTCCATATTTGGAAAATCTCCTTGGGGCTGAAAAAATAAAAAATTCAAGAGAAAACACAGGGCTGAACCCGCCAACGGGAACTCGTCCGCTTTGCCCGACCCGAGCGTGACCCGCCCGCGCATCTCTTCCTTTAACAAAGCCAGTATCCATCCTAGACCCGTAACCCGACCCATCCACCTGACCCACACACTGCCCCTCTCTCCCTCTCTCAACCCTAATCCAAAAAAGCCCTAATATCTCTTCTCCACGCCGCACCCCTTGGCACCGCCGCCGCTGCCTCTACAGCCTCACTGCCGCGCCTCCCCATCGCCGACCTCAAGCCCCGTCGCCCTTCACCGGTTGTCGCTCTCTTCACCGAAAGCTCCCCACACATAACACCCAAACCCCAAACCGGCCCCTCTTAAACCCGCCAATCGTCACCCCTTCCCCCGCCACCACCCGCTTCAGCCACCGCCTTCTTCCCTGGGCACCATCAATTTACGCCACACACACACTGGCACACACTCAAACCGTCCCATATTCCCGCATCGCCCACCACACACCCGCACCAGCAAAAATCGGTGGCGCGGGTGGTGGTGGGATGGAAATAATTGGAGTTGGTGCAGGTGAAGGAGCACAAATCGGCGGCGCGGGTGGTGGTGGGACGGGAATTCTCGCCGGTGTCTGATCTGTGGGACGAAGGGCTGGTGGAGGATGTGGCGGTGGTGGGTGGCGGTAGTGGTGGTGGTGGAGGCAAAGATGAAATTTTGAAAAAGAAGAAGAAGAGAAAAACACCCAAATATGGAAACCCAAAAATGCCCTTGACGGAAAAGCCTCAATCGTTAAGAAAGTGGACGGAAGTCCTTATTTATTGCAAATTTGGAGTTACAGGCCCTTATGTGTAAAATTAAACTTTGGGACCCTTAATTGAGACTTTGTGGTAGTTCCAGGGTACCTACGTGTATTTGACCCTACCTATTTCTTCATCAACTAAATGCATGTTAAACAACTGAAACCAATAAAACAACCCTAGAGGGGGGTGAATAGGGTTTTTGAAAATTAATGGAGAATTTAAACTAAGCACAATCATAAATCTCAATCAAACCAAGTAATACTTCAATGAAGATGCTAACTAAACAATCTCAAACAATTAAAGAGCAATAAGTAAAGAGATTGAGTTAGAGATACTTGACAAGGAGATTTAAATGATTCGGCGAACTACCCTCAAGCCTACATCCACCTCTTCAAAGAAGTCCCTTGCAAGAGCACTAGAATCCACTAGTAATAATGTTCTTTCGAGTCAAGATCAAAACCCTTACAACACTTGGTGATATCCCCACACCAAGCATAAGCCTTGAATCCACAAAGCTCACCCAAGACTTGACAAACCCAAGCCTTGATCACAATCCTTTTACAAAGATCAAATGTGTACAAAGAAACCCTCTTGAAAGGAAATGAGTACAAATGAAGCTCTAGTGCAATAGAGAGATGAGAGAATTGATGACTTGAAGGATGCTCACTCTCAATAAAAGAATTGCTCACAAAGATGCTCTCTTTAATGATGTAAAATCATGAAGATGAAGAGAGATAAGTTTAATCTATGAGCCTTGATGTTTCTCTAATGAATGGAGGCTTAGAATGTGGTTTCCATGGTGTTTGATGAAGCCCCAAAACATTTATATAGAGAAGATATGAAATATAGCCGTTATAGGCATAATATGGGCAAAACTGCCATTGCAGTCGACTGTATTCCCAATGCAGTCGACTGGGTTCCCTCTAAAATAGCCGTTGGAGTCTTGTCCTCGAAAATAGCCGTTGGAGCTGAATTTTGACCAATGCAGTCGACTGGATTCAAATACAGTCGACTGTATTACCCTACTGCCTATCGGCTGCCTCACGGAACCCCCTTTCCTATTTTGAGCATAACTTTCTCTAGAAAAATCGGATTGAGGTGCCGTTTTTTTCGTTGGAAAGCTAATGAAAAGTTTTATCAAGATATGAAAATATTAACACCAAAATAGATTTTTAGAAAAACTGAGTGAGCTCCAAAGTTCACTCATTTTCAAGAATCACACTTGTGTGAAAGGTTATGAAGTCACATGCAATGCACAAGGTGTCCTAAGGTCTTTTTAGGTCAGAGTCATCAATCCAAGCATCAAACCAAGACTAGTTACATAATAGTAAAGATAAATTATAATCGATAGTAACTTAGCCGATGCATTCTTTGTTGCTCTTCGACATTGGACTTGATGAAGCTTCTATCGCATGTCCACTATAACTTTAAGCTTTTTTGGCTTTAATCCATCTATCCAAATTCTCAAATGTGTCTTCATGAGTGTGCATGTATATACCTACTAAGAATACACTCAAAGCAGACATTAGAACATAATCAATGTGTAGTTATCATCAAAACAAGATGTGAGCCTAGGTTATCCAACCATAGGGCTAACAACATAATTATCAATGTTAGTTATCATCAAAATCAAATATAATCCTAGGTTAAATAACCATAGGATTAACAATCTCCTCCTTTTTTTATGATAACAAACATTGATTCAAATAATATGAGAGATATAAGATAATATACGCAATGAAGCATGACAATCTCAATTTCAATCATTATAAACCATAAGGGGTCATAAGAAGAATCATGACGATAAGCTCCTCTTATCTTAAGCAATATAGGCTCCCTCCATCTCAAGTAATATATGCTCATATCAAATCCACACAAGCAAATCCACACGAGTATGAATCAACAATTTTTCTCCCCCTCTTGACATCATTAAAAAGATTAAGGATACTCTGTGTGTGTGTGTGTGTGTGTGATCAACATATGTATCCATCCATGGATAATCAATGTAGCCAACAAGGGCATTCAAACAAGAAAGTGCAAGTACTTGAATAACCATCAAGAGGTGCACCAAGCACATGAAATAAAATAGCACATAAAAAAGAACGTAGTAAGAATCAGATGTGCAGCAAAGTAAGTGTGAATCAAGGTGCTAATATAAAAGATCAACCCAATTTCTAATGCAAGACTACGAGTATCATCCATGACAAGTTTTCGAATACATAATAGAGTTGAAAAGGCTAAGCACAAAACACTAATTATGCCCTAACTCAAGGACCCGATAGTGGAGGTGGTGGCTGAAATACGTCATCCTTGGGACACTGAATACCCGCAATGATCCTCTATGCGAGAAAGGCGTCGACTGAGCTAACCATGAGCGAGATCCATCCGACTCAAACCAGCATGCATCTGCTGCTGCTGCATCATATCCAAGCGTGCAAGGATCGCCTCATATCCGGTAGCAGAAAAACTGGAAGAAGTGCCTGCCTTATGAGTACTCGGCATGACCAACGGAGGTGGATCACGATCATTCCCGTCACCGGCATCTCCACGAGCATCATCATCATCCTCAACCTCTTGCTCATCATCATCCTCATCATCCATAACAGCATCCATGTCAGGCTCGGGCAGAAGTCGGCCACGTCGATCTAAAAGGCCCTTCCTACGAAGGGTAGAAGAATCGAGAACATGATGTCGATTCACGCATGTAAGCTTCCCTATCAAGTTACCATATGCATATTTCATCCTAATGTATACTCCTTCTCAAACAATCCCAACAATATTCAACAAACATAACTAAATGTCTAACTGAGTCATGCTCTCGTTTTGGCATTACCAAAAGACGTGTATGTAGGAATGGCAATGTGAAGCATTAAGACGGCATAATTTCAACATGGAATTTTCACAAAGCGAATAATGGCCATCAACAATCAATATTTTCCAATATAAGTGCAAGATGACCATTTATCGTCATCTAAATCCTACAAGTATCCAAGATTATAAGTAAACAATCAAGTATTGATGGCAGGGTTCACATCAATTCTCAACAAGCAAGCTATTTATTTTTTTGGCACATACCACAATGTTTAATAGAGCATTAGGTTTTACCGTCTTGTTGAACTACCAAGGATTTGATCTGATAAGTGATCATTCTTGGAATCCATTTTCTTTGGCAAGCTTTGAGATTATCCTCATTTGAAGTAATCTTATAATGCTTACTCCCCTTAAGATTTAGCTTGTTGCTCCTCCTTTATTAATTTTTCTTGGAGCCTTCTCCTTGTTACTATTTGCCTTTGCTTTGAACAACCTACAATCACAATTTAGGTCTAACTCTTGGTACCCACATTTTCATGGGTCCATAAGTGTTAGTCTTAGCAACATTAAGAAACTCTTTAACGACCCATATTTTCTTTACACCTCCAACATAAACAATTCTACAACGACAATAACTAGTTGTATGCCCTTTCTTGTTGCACCAACCACAATGTGTAAATGGTGTGCAATAGTTCTTTGGTTGTCTTGGAGGAACATTTAACCTAGTTTGTTGTTTAAAAACTTTAGGAGGCAAGATGAGGGGATCTAATACAACACCGCCTTTGTTTAGGCCAACTTTTTGTTGTCCAAGCATGACATCCAATTTGTTTTTACCATCGACAAATTTTTCAAGACGTCTTTTCAAATAACAAATCCCAAGCTTTAAAACTTCATTTTGGAATCTCTAAAAAGTGAAGTTCTTTCATGCGTAACTTGTAGAGTATCCCAAATACTCTTAGCGGAAATACACATAATGACTCTATTGAGCTCATTAATGTCTAAAGTACAAATTAGACAATTTTTCGCTCTAGCATTCATACAAAATTATTTTCTTATCATGATCACTATACTCCGCTCCTCACCTTTGTCAACCACTTTCGTCGGAATGAATGGGTCATTCTCTACAATAACCAACATCTCATAGTCTTGAGACTCTAAGTAAATTTTCATCTTAACTTTCCACACACTATAATTGGTCCCATTAAACAATGGAGGCCTAGTGGTAGAACTACCCTCCATTCCCCCAACGTAAGCCATGATCGATTAACTTTCTTGGCGTTACCCAATATATCAAGAGCCGAGGCTTTGATACCACTTGAAACCAATAAGATAACCCTAGAGGGGAGGGGGGTGAATAGGGATTTAAGACTAATTTAAAAAATTAACAAGTAATCACTACAAACTTAGAGAAAACTATGAAGAACACTTAAATAGCTTCAAACACAAAACCTCAAACAGAATATCTCAAATAAGCAATCTAACCAATCTCAACACAAGTATAAAACAATAATGTAAAGAGAGAAGGGTTTAGAGATACTTGACGCTTGAGATTTGGTGTTTGAAGCTATTTAAGTGTTCTTCATAGTTTCTCTAAGTTTGTAGTGATTACTTGTTAATTTTTTAAAATAATCTTAAAACCATACCCCCTCTCCCCCAAGGTTATTTTATTGGTTTCAAGTGGTATCAACTCTTGATATATTGGGTAACACCAAGAGAGTTAATCGATCATGGCTTACGTTGGGGGAATGGAGGCCTAGTTGCAAAGGAGTTGTTACAATTAGTTGTGTGAAGTCCAAAGGTAATTTGGCGGATCTCTTTACAAAAGGCCTAGGCATGGATATAATATGGCAGAGTTCCAGGGAGATGGGTTCGAAGCTCATGAACTAAGAGAGGTAACATGTACCTGGAAACCAACTATATACTAGAGTAACTTCTAGTCTTCTAGTTTAATGGAAAAACATGTTGCTTTTATAACCAATGATGCACTAAAGATGAAGATTTTTTATCTTCATGCCATCTCAAGGTAGTGCATACTTGTATGGGGAACAAGAGGAGGGTGGGAGTTATTCTCTTAATAGATCTATGTCCTTAAAGAGGGTACATGTCATACAAGTGCACCTTATTAGATTTACCTATATAAGTGTGGGAAGTGAGGCCGCTTCTATGAGATTTGAGCTTGTCTCTATGACACTTATGAAAGTCCTAAGATGTAGCCTTGGGAAGTTCTACACATAGTAGTGATGATCAATCACCATGGATATGATTCTTTGTTCAAGACTAAGGCTACTCTAAATTTTGATTGACTTCATTGATATATGGTAAAGGTTCAAGTCGAAAGACACATTTATCTTAGTAGGACCTACCAAAGGATAGATATCAGAACATTTCTAAATTAGGAAATGTGATAAAATTCAATTTTAGAAAATTGGGAGAAATTGTTGGGAATTTTCCATAATTGATTCCTACCTTATTAAATCTTGTATTACAAGGTTGAATATCCAAAAAGAATCAATCAATTTGATTGATTGGTTAGTGAGCTATAAACTTTCAAAGATTGGCATTTATAATAAGGTTGAAAAAGGGTCAAAGTGTGGGTTCCCACATTGCTTGGGAAATGAAAAGATTAAGGGCATTTAAGTGGCCATGTGACATACCATATTGCTCAAGAAACACATGGTATGCATGGCCATGCACTCGCACATGTGACGCGCGCGCTCACGCTTACGCCGGCGACGACGTAAAGGCGGTATTCGAGTTTTTAGGTGCACTCTGTAGATTTTCTGTTTCGTTTAAATTTATATGACACTTGTTCATGATGTTTGTTAGTTCAAAAGGTGCACCTGTTAGCTGTGTCTACAGATTATGACTGTTAAGTGACATCTGCAGAGTCACTTAACTGTTACAATTTTTTGCACCTGTTCAAGGCACCTTTTGGTGTCTATAGATAGGTCTGATGATCAGACTCATTACTTACTTCCAATTTCTCTCTTTCTCTCTCTCTCAAATTTTTATCTGTTGATTGCAATCTGCTGTGATTAACAGAGTTCGCGTATTTTATCTTGAGAGATAGATTTGCTGCTACCCTAAGCATATTATACGGGAGCAACTATTGTCTTAAGGAAAGAGTGCAACACATTCGACTCAGACTTTCCCATTCAGTTTTCTTCATACTGCCTTACTTTTCCAACATTCTATATGAGCCATGGTGCAAGTCTATGCACCCCACACACACACACATGTACGTTTCTGTGACAGCCCTTTTTACCTTGGGGTTCTTAAGCTACTTGTGGCGGTGGTGCTCGATCTCATTGTCTCGTTTCATACCTAGATTGTTGACTAAAAGAATTGGTTTTCGTGAGGCATATGTTCAATGCTGGTATAGCTCCACCTAGAGATGAGTTGCTAGTCTACTCTGGCTAGTGACCAGATACATAGGAAGTCATAGGGTCGAGACATTGTTCATCGACTAGCATATGAGCTTTATGGTAAGTATAGAGCTTTATTGTATTACTTCTGAAGTTGTAACCTTCAAATCCTGAAGTATAGAGCTTTATTGTGATGAACTGGTTTACAAAATTTGTAAACCAGTAAAACGTTTCAAAAGGAAAGCAAACTATTCATTTACACAAAAGTTCTAAAATGAACTCATCGATGTGCTTATTAGAGCTACCATCTTCATCTACTGCCTCTTTGGCGAATTCTTTCCTCCTGACAGCATTCCGTTTAAGCTCATTACCTCTCTCCGCTTCCATGACTTCTCTTATGTACATCTCAATTTCCTCCCTTTTAATCATTCCCTTCTTGTCTACCTTAACTCGAACTCCGGCTTGCCATACATCCACAACATACTTGGCATTAGTAGGTTGATCCGTCCACTGCGGCACTGCCAACATCGGCACGCCCAAACTCAATGCTTCCAGTATTGAGTTCCACCCGCAATAAGTCATGAAACAGCTCATTGCCGGGTGAGCCAAAACCTTGAGCTGAGGACACCAGTTCACTGCCAGACTTTTCTCAGATGCCTCTGTCGCGAAATTGGTAGGGAGCTTACTCTTTTCAGAAGCTCTGACCACCCACAGGAAGTACCGGTTGCTCTGCTTTAGTCCACGTGCTAGTTCCTCCATTTCATCTTCTCCAAGGTTGGCCAGGCTCCGAAACGATACGTAAACAACTGAACCAGATTCTTTGGTGTCTAGCCACTTTATGCAATCTTCATCGCCAGGCTTGAAGAGACAGAGACCGTAGTCTTTGTCATCTTCCAATCGCTTGTCTAAGTACATTGATGGAATGGTTGGTCATATGGTCTTGATCGGCCATTGGCTTGCCATCCAGTTCACGACCTACAGGCAGTAATAACACGATCATCAACTCTGAAGAACTAAACAAATTATAGGCACTTGATATCTCCTGAGGCCTGTGATGTATTTAGTCGAATTGAAAATGGTGGAGATGGAGCATTTTAGAAATGTTCAACAATAATTAACTATTAGACAAAGTTCGGGTATTGACTGATTTACCACCAGGGGTTAAACCAATAGGATGCAAATGGATCTTTAAGTAAAAGCTTAAGCCAGAGGGATCCGTAGATAAGTATAAAGCAAGACTTGTAGCCAAGGGTTTTAAACAAACAAAAAATGTTTGACTATTTCGACATCTATGCTCCGGTAGCTAGACTTAGCACTATAAGATTTTCTTTATCATCTAATAACGAACTAGTTATATACCAAATGGACGTCAAGATTGCTTTTCTAAATGGTATTTTAGATGAGGCGATGTACATGGAACAACCAGAAGGTTTTGTACTAAAGGGCCAAGAAACAAAGGTTTATAAGCTTATCAAATCTTTGTATGGCTTAAAACAAGCTCCTAAGAAGTGGCATGAACGATTTGACCAAATCGTTCATTGTCATGGATTTAGAATAAACAAATGTAATATATGCGTTTATTCAAAGTTTGATAAAGGACGTGGTGTGATAATATGTTTGTATGTGTATGATATGTTAATCTCTGGTACTGATTTAGATATTGTGTTGGAAACCAAATCATTTCTATCTTCATCGTTTGATATGAAGGTTATGGGGGAAGCCAATATTATTTTAGGAATGAAAATAATTAGATCCTCGGGTTTTATTTATTTGTCACAGTCTCATTATATTGAGAAAATTTTAAAGAAATTTAATCACGAGAATTGTGCCCCGGTTATTACCCCATATGACCCTTATATCAAGTTAAAGGCAAATGAAGGGAAATGTGTTTCTCAGCTAGTGTATTCTAGTGTTATTGGCAGCTTGATGTATATCATGCAATGTAACCGACCAGATATAGCCTTTGCGGTTGGTGTTTTGAATAGGTTTTTTTTTCGTAACCCCAGGCAAGTTCATTGGAATGCGGTGTTTAGAGTACTTAAGGACACAATGGACTATGCATTAACTTACAAGGAATTTCCTATTGTTTTGGAAGGGTACACAGATGCAAATTGGATCATGGACTTAGATGAAACAAAGTCCACTAGTGGTTGGATATTTTCCATAGGTGGAGTTGCTATTTCTTGTGGTTCCAAGAAACAAACTTTGATTTCACATTCAACCATGGAGTCCAAGTTTATTGCTTTGGCAATGACGGTCAAGGAGGCAGAATGGCTAAAAGACCTGTTGATAGGAATCCCTCTATGGCCTAAGCCAAAGCCTGCTATTTCTATATCCTGTGATAACGAGGCAGTGTTAACGTAGGCATATAGTAAGGTATATAATGGGAAGTCTAGACATATAAGTCTTAGACATAGCTGTGTGAGAGAATAACTAAGCAAATGAGTTGTTACTATTAGTTGTGTGAAGTCCAAAGGTAATTTGGTGGATCCCTTTACAAAAAGCCTAGGCAGGGATATAAAATGACAAACTTCCAGGGAAATGGGTTTGAAGCTCATGAAATAAGAGAGGTAACATGCACGTGGAAACCAACTAGATACTAGAGTAACTTCTAGTCTTGTATTTATAAACCAATGAAGCACTAAAAGATGAAGATTTTTTTATCTTCATGCCATCTCAAGGTAGTGCATACTTGTATGGAGAACAAGAGGAGGGTGGGAGTTATTCCCTTAAAAGATATGTGTCCTTAAAGGAGGGTGCAGGTCATACAAGTGCACCTTATTAGATTGACATATATAAGTGCGGGAAGTGGGACCGCTTCTACGAGATTTGCGCTTGTCTCTATGGCACTTATAAAAGTCCTAAGATGTAGCACAGGCCGTAAATGTGCAGGTATTTGAAAATTTGGTTGGAAGTTCTACATATAGTAATGATGATTAATCACCAAAGATTCTTAGTTCAAGGCTAAGGTTACTCTGATTTCTGATTGACTTCATTGCTATATGGTAAATGTTCAAGTCGAAAGACACATTTATTTTAGTAGGACCTACCAAAGGATACAGAGAGGTACATTTCTAAATTAGGAAATGTGATAAAATCCAATTTTGGAAATCTGGGGAAATTGTTGGAATTTTCCATAATTGATACCTACCTTGTTGAATCTTGTATTACAAGGTTGAATATCCAAAAATAATCAGTCAATTTGATTAATTGGTTAGTGAGATAAAAAATCTCAAAGATTGACATTTAAAAGGTTGAAAAAGGGTCAAGGTATGGTTACCACATTACTTTGGAAATGGAAAGGTTAAGGGTATTTAAGTGGGCATGTGACATACCATATTGTTCTAGAAACACATGGTATGCATGTGTTTCTAGAACAATATGGTTAACAAAAATTTTGGCCATGTGACTCCACCTAGAGATGAGTTGCTAGTCTACTCTGGCTAGTCACTAGATACATAGGAGGTCATAGGGCAGAGACATTGTTCATCTACTAGCATATGATCATCGAGCTTCATTGTAAGTATAGAGCTTTATTGTAGTACTTCTGAAGTTGTAACCTACAAATCCTGAAGTATAGAGCTTTATTGTTGTGAACCGGTTTACAAATTCTTTGTAAACCAGTAAAACGTTTCAAAAGAAAAGCAAACTATTCATCTACACGCAAGTTCTGAAATGAACTCGTCGATGTGTTTATCAGAGCTACCACCTTTATCTACTGCCTCTTGGGCGACTTCTTTCCACCTGACAGCATTCCGTTTAAGCTTATTTCCTCTCTCCCCTTCCATGACTTCTCTTATACACATCTCAATTTCCTCCCTTCTAATCTTCCCCTTCTCGTCTACCTTAACTCGAACTCCGGCTTCCCATATATCCACAACATACTTGGCATTAGTAGGTTGATCCGTCCACTGCGGCACTGCCAGCATCGGCACGCCCAAACTCAATGCTTCCAGCGTCGAGTTCCACCCGCAATGAGTCATGAAACAACCCATTGCCGGGTGAGCCAAAACCTTGAGCTGAGGACACCAGTTCACTACCAGACCTTTCTCGGATGCCTCTGTCGCGAAATTGGTAGGGAGCTTACTCACTTCAGAAGCTCTGACCACCCACAGGAAGTAGCGGTTGCTCTGCTTTAGTCCACATGCTAGTTCCTCCATTTCATCTTCTCCAAGGTTGGCCAGGCTCCCAAACGATACGTAAACAACTGAACCAGATTCTTTGGTGTCTAGCCACTTTATGCAATCTTCATCACCAGGCTTGAAGAGACTGAGGCCGTAGTCTTTGTCATCTTCCAATCGCTTGTCTAAGTACATTGATGGAATGGTTGGTCCTATGGTCTTGATCGGCCATTGGCTTGCCATCCAGTTCACGACCTACAGGCAGTAATAACACGATCAGCAACTCTGAAGAACTAAACAAATTATAGGCACTTGATATGTTCCGAGGCCTGTGATGTATTTAGTCGAGTTGAAAATGGTGGAGACGGAGCATCTCAGAAATGATGTATTTTAGAAGTCGAACCCAAATAAGTTCCCTACCAGTTTCGTGTAAACGTTGTTTTACACATAATCAATATAAGTAAATCAATCAATATAAAATACGATTCATTCTCTAGAATTCTCAGCTCTTTAGTGAAGTTTCTGCTTACTTTGAATGTAGACTTTTAATCTGAACTTCTTAATATTGTTTCAATTAATCAGAACTTCTAATCCATTTACTCTCGCATTTAAGTCTAGACGTCTTATTATCTTATTACTCTCGCATTTAAGTCACGTTGTACTCCGTACCTCTCTTCCTTCTTCTCTCCTCTTTTCTCACACTCTTTCTCACCCTGTTTATATGTTGTGGTCAATGCATGCACTCAACTTATATGAAATATAACATACTAGCAACAACAATATGAAATTTATGCTTTATCCATATAGATGGATGCCTCAGGTATTTCAATGTTTATGTTGATATCTTTTCTTTCATCACTGCTCTATTTTTTTTAGTAGCAAATATGGGCCAAAAAGTCAAAAAGGAATAGCTTGAAATAGTCATCCTCAGATGTATCATGCGTGTATGCTAGCATGTTGGCAAATCAGATATACAAACAAAAAGGAAATTAGCCCTAACATTTCTATTAAAAGGAATTTAAGTAAATGGGAGAAAGGTAACTTCCAATTTCCTCATAATCTTGGTCAAAAATTAGTTTGTTTGTGTAGCATCTATTAAATAGCATGATTTATCTCATTAACATTTAGATAGAAAATTGAATTAGCATGGAACTAAAAATTTCCTAGATTCAAAAGCAAAGTAAATTGTATTTTGCAAAATGTTAAATTGCATACCTCTAAAAAGGAAAAGCAACAAAAGTAATACAGTATCACATTGGAAAAAAAAAAGATATAATTATTTTTACTAAGTACACTAACATGAAAATGAAATCGGAGGGAATGTTACATTTTGTAAGTTTTACCTCAAGTTTGTAGTTTTATGCGCTAAGTCTAACATGTTATTGTCAGTATGCAACCAGTTTTTTTCAAAATTAAATTACAAGAGGGAATTGTAGATGATTGGAAGAAAAATGGAAAGGTATATGAGGTCTAAGACAACTTTTACTTTAATTTTGTAATATATACATTATAGGTCGTACCAATGTGGTGGTGGTGGCGTGGACGCTCCATGGCTGTAGTTATGGTAATGATGCTAGCAAGACGATGAAGGCAGATACGGTAGCGATCTGGTGGGTGATGGTGACGGTAAAGATGGCAGTAATGGCACATCTAGCAATGACCAATCATTGTAGTGGTAATGATTGTAGTGGTGGTTGTGGTTGATAGTGTGGTAGCTTTTTGGCAACAATATGGTGACAATGTTGGTGGCCATAGTAACTATAATATGGTGGTAGTGGTGGCGACTCGAGAGATAATGTCAGCGATGATGGGCTAGTATTGTAAAGGAAATAGTAGGACTAAGGTGGTAGTAGTGTAGTAGCAAAAGACTAATCATGATCGAAATCCAAAATTGAAGCAAATAAACTAATTAAACAATGGGGATTCTAGATACAATTTCTTCACTTAACTTGGAAACCGTGTAAATACTATCCTTTAACTTGGAACTCTTAAAATTTTCACTATAAAGGCTTTTCTCTCTATCATGTTTTTGTATCCATGTACAATAATCAAGAACTACCCTTTGGTCCAAACCCAAATGGCAACGGTCTAAACATTTTTTCAGTGACAACTTTCACTAGCCATGTATGAATAACATAATCATGAACACTGGTAAAATTACATTTTATAAATCAAACAAAGAAACACATTGTTCCCAACCTATTCTGGTCGTACCTAAAGGCCCACTGTGGTCCCATTTTGCATGACACGTCCGCACAAGCAACAGTCATTTTCAACGCTCACAACCGGTCAAAGCATGCACGCTCAAGTCACGTGCACTTCTCACTTTCGTCACGTTACTTCGTCACTAAGAAGCTCATTTTCGCACGAAGCCTTATCATGCTTCGACCGTCGCACTTCGCCCGTCGATGCGCCATGGCACTTGCCCAAGGAGGTTGGCCTTGGCCTCCCCCTTGGGGTCGGCCTCGGCCTTGGCCTCCCCCTTGGGGTCGGCCACGGCCTTGGCCTCCCCGTTGGGGTCGGCCTCGGCCTTGGCCTCCCCGTTGGGGTCGGCCTCGGCCTTGGCCTTCCCCTTGGGGTCGGCCTCGGCCTCGCCATTGGGGGTCGGCCTCGGCCTCGCCATTGGGGTCGGCCTCGGCCTCCCCATGAGGTTGGCCTTGGCCTTCCCCGAAGGGTTGGCCTCTGGCCTCCATCCTTAGCACATTCACTTCTCTTCAAGGAACCATACATAACTCCGCGACCCCCGTCGCCCGGACACAACTCCGCGACCCCGTCGCCGGCGTCCGGGCGTCGCACTTCAACACTTCGCCGCGCCCGTGCGCCGCGCCGCTAATACAGTCGTGCCCCCAGGCTCTCTGTCACACTACCGTGCCCCCAGCACCATACGCACTCTGTCGCGCCCATGCGCCACCATTGACACAGACGTGCCCCCGCCACCTTACTCATTTCATCGCGCCCATGCGCCACAATCATATCATCATGCCCCCGGGCACCACACTCATTCATCACACCATGCGCACCTTACCTTGGTCATGGAACATGCTTCAACCCACTCTCCGGAGTGTACATCATCCTGCGGGGATAGGCGACTCCTCCTGGACACTATCTTTGCCAGGGAGCTCTTCAACTCCCCTTCCGCTAGGTAGACGGCTCCCCCGGGATGCTACCTCGGCCAGTCGGGTAGACGGCTCCTCCGGGATGCTACCTTGACTCGCTCCGAGTGCTCCGGCACAAGGACTCACCCGCGGGGATAGACGACTCCTCCGGGACACTATCTCTGCCAGGGAGCTCTTCAACTCCCCTTCTGCCAGGTAGACGGCTCCTTCGGGATGCTACCTTGACTCGCTCCGAGTACTCCGGCACAAGGACTCACCCGCGGGGATAGGCCACTCCTCCTGGACACTATCTCTGCCAGGGAGCTCTTCAACTCCCCTTCCGCCAGGTAGACGGCTCATCCGGGATGCTACCTCAGCCAGTCGGGTAGACGGCTCCTCCGGGATGCTACCTTGACTCGCTCCAAGTGCTCCGGCATAAGGACTCACCCGCAGGGATAGGCGACTCCTCCGGGACACTATCTTTGCCAAGGAGCTCTAAGTGCTCCGGCACAAAGACTCCCCTTCTGCCAGGTAGACGGCTCCTCCGGGATGCTACCTTGGCCGGCCAGGTAGACGGCTCCTGCGGGATGCTACATCGGCCTGCGGAATAGGCGACTCCTCTGGGACACTATCTCCGTTAGGGTGCCTGCGTGACTGGCCTACGTGCTCCGGCACTGGGGGCTTGCGTCGGCACCCTTAGGGACTATGACCCCCGGGTCACTCCACACTTCTAAAGATACAAGGCAACAATTTTGATAAACAAGGAAATGAAGGAGGACAGGAATTACTAGCAATTAACATGTTGGCAAAACTTACGATACATTTTTTTTCCCGTCAATAATGGTTTTAGATGATAGATTGGTATTTCTGAAATTCACGCTAAAATGTTCTTTATTTCTTAAACAGCTGTTGTGAATGAGATTATCAATTTAAGCAGCGCGTTTAATTTATTATTTGACAAATTAATAGACTTGCGAGTTATTTCTTTATTTTATATCTGATATGGATGCGTATCCCGTGCAAATGCACGGGTATATTAGCTAGTTGGTTGGGAACGTCCAAGTTCACACTCCGTATGTTAAGCACCACTTCGTTATTGCTGAACGTTTGCTTGTTTAATAGAGGCCTGTAAGGGGGATCCGGATCGTCTGCTGTGGCTAGGGATACAGCAGGCGTGCTGTAGCCCCAGTCACAGCCGTCCGATCAAAACGGACGTGCGAGATTAAGCCACGTCATCAATTCCCCAAAAAGAAGCAGACGGAGGTAACAGCCGTTACCCAGATTTGTCTGCCTGTTTCTCTCTCTCTCAACTCCTCTCCATCTCTCTCAAAATTCACCCAGATTTGCCTCTCTCTCTCTCTCTGGACAGATGAAATTCACCCTTCCAGCATCACCTTCCGGCGACATGGACGGAAATCAGCTTTGAAATTCACCCCATCATCACCTTCCATTTACCCAGATCTGCATCTCTCTCTTATTAAAAATTCACCCCCAATCTCTGAAATCAGCTCCCTTAACTTCTTCGTTCCTTCTTTTCGGCGGCGACAGCTCCACTTCCAGCGTTGATAGCTCCACCTTCCGGTGTCACTTCTAGCATCACCATCACCACCGCTTCTCACATCATCTCGCCATCCCGAACCACCAAAGCCTCCACTGTCAAGCCAAATCTACCCATATCCGACCTTCGCTAAACAGTGGTTATTAGAGAGCAAGAAGAGAGAGAAAGAAGCAGCAATCGATCGGACTTTTTTTAGAGAGAGAGAGGGGAGTTACAGGTTTGAGAGAGAGACGGGGCAGATTTGCTTAACGGCACTCTGCCGTCCGTTAAGCCTTCGTGTCTGCTTCTTTTTGGGGAATTGACGACGTGGCTTAATCTCGCACGTCCGTTTTGATCGGACGGCTGTGACTGGGGCTACAGCACGCCTGCTGTAACCCTAGCCACAACAGACGATCCGGATCCCTGTAAGGGAACCTACCTCACTGACCATTAATGCACAAAACATAACTCACATTCCAGCTTGTCAAAAGAGTGGAACAACAGCCAATCCGCCTTCTCAAAATTAGAGAACCGGTCAAGAACAAGCCTCAACAAAGCTGGATACGCATCCATATCAGATATGAAAGAAGGCAAATCCTTGACACCCATCAACGGCATCGATGGCAACACCACGTTTTCCCCTTCCAAAGAACCAATCTTCAAAGACCCATGACTTATATGGTAATATATGGCAGAAACAGACCTAACTCGTGGGCTATGTCCAAAGCCCATGGCAGTACCGAGTCATAGACAACGAGCTTGACAGGGCATGATCCATGCCCGTTTAGCTTCTCAATGAGATCCGGTAAGACCCGAGAAGCCACTGATTTGAAGCTTTTTAACCCAGCATCCTTCTAATTTTGATCAGTTTCGTCAGAGGCATCCGGAATGTACTCGATGTTGATCGAGTTGTATGGTGGTTGCATGGAGTTTGTGGTGGCGACTAGGGTGACTGACGCCTTTAGAGGCGAGGCGTTTGGAGAACTGTAGCATTGGGAGGACCAGATCAAGAGTTTTGGTGCTACCCATGTCGTGTCTCCAATTGTCTGTTTCGAGTCTGCGTACTTGAGAATATGTAAGTGGGGATTAGGTTTGAATTGATGTAGACATTTTGTTGAGTTTATCCGTAGAGAGCATTGAAGGGCTATCTTTCAGCAACCAGGTTTGACCAGGCTAATAGTGCTGCTTTTGACTTCATGCAATTTACAATGACAAATTGAAAGGTTATGAAATTGATGTTTCGGGCATGAACAAAAGACTTTTGCGTCAACCCAGAGAACCAAGGAAAGTTACAATTGCGAACGATGGGTAAGCTAGACGTGAGACAAAAGGTAATATACTTAATTTATATGTCGGATATCTTGAGATGATTGTTTGATATGATGGCCCCTTCAATAAAGGCAACCACTCAGCCCTGACTAACCGTATGTAACTAACTAGTGATGGTAGAAGGGGATCAAGAGAAACATACCTCACTTTCTAACTTGTCGAAAGTATTGAAGAAGCGCCAATCGGCTTCTACAAAAGTCGAGAATTGATTTAGAACGAGCCTTAACATGGACGGATACGAGCCCAAGTCATAGATGAAAGAGGACAGATCCTTGGTTTTCCATCAGTGGCATAGAAGGGAGTGACACCATAGACCCTTCAGTAGCAGGACCAATCTTCAATGACCCTTTATGCATATGGTAGTAAACAGCAGCAATAGCACAAGATTTTTGCACCCAAAAAAAATGCAATAGCAGAAGATTGAGTGTGGAACACAGCTCCATAAAGGCCTAGTTTGTGGAGTATGTCTAAAACCCATGGCATGGTCGAGTCATACACTACAATCTTGACGGGGCATCCAAGGCCTTTTTGCTTCTCAATAAGCTCGGGCAATCCGTGTGAAACCGCGACTTGGAGGCGATCAAGAAAGGAATCAACGCTGTTGATTATCTGATCGCCTTCGTCCAAGAGGTTGGCAATGTGCTCAACCTTGATTGAGCTATCTTGCGATTGCATGGACTTGTTGGTGGCAACTAGGGTGACCTTAAGGCCTTTGGAGGCAAGGCGCTTGGAGAATTGTACCATTGGGTTTATGTGACCTTGTGCTGTGAAAGGGAATAGCAGGACATGTGTTTTGCTACTAGTGACCACTTCTTGTCTCTCCATTTTCTATGGCCCTTCAACCACAAATCAGCAAAGGAGATTTAAGTAGACTTGGAGATGGGTTTATTACACCGAGCTCTCCCAAGTTTACTCGTGAGAGAACTGCCACCATAAAGTTAGCTAATGGGTGCTGTATTTATATGCGTTTCAAAACACATGGGGGTGGGGGTCACCTCCTCTTTTTGGGTCTCCTGTTTGGCTGGTGGAGCAGCCACGGCTGCCTTTTTCTTTCCTTTGGCTCCACACAATTTCCTTCGGCTCCACAAATTCCCTCTTGACTGTCACTCCAAAATTCCGTTACAACACTTTGATATTTTTAGTGTCTATACATTACGAGTATGATATTGTGTGACTTCTGAAAGAGAAAAATCAATAGTGTTGTTCAAGAGTCTTTGTTGCATGCACTTGCAAACCGAGATAATACTACATGCTAATTTTGGAGATTACGCCTCCGTGTAGTCATCGCATTGAGCCGCTAGTTTCGGATGACGTGAATTAACTTTTTAAGACAAAGTTTTAGCAGATTCTATAATTTGGTAATGAAGTTCTTACTTATTTGTGTATCTGGAATCTAATTATATATATATATATATATATATATATATATATATATATATATATATATATATGAAAGTCGAAACTGAGAGAATGTTGTCCGGTCATCGCTTACTTGGACACTCTCTTAGTTCGCCATATGCACTTTCCTATTTTGAAAATTTAAAAATACTTTAAATTTACTTACTTTTATAATAGTGATTTAGATTGATCCTCTTTCTCTCTCATTTGAATTCCTTCTTTCCATTTAAAATTCAACCAATTAAATAGATTTTAATTTTCTTTCTCTCTTCTATGTCAAGATACTCTACCCATTTCCATAAATTCCTAGATTTTGACAAAAACAAATCTTTGTATATTCCATTTTAATCTTAAATCTTTTTTATTGTTTAGAAAAACACAATATTCTCCATCAATTTTTCTCTTAAACTACCCTAATCTCCTTCCTTTTGTTTAATTGCAAGTTTTGTATATAGCTTATGCTCTCATTTTTTTCAATTATTTATTATGTGATCTTACTCTTTTCTTGGTGGTCTTGAGTAATACAATCTCAACACAGTGTTATTGTTGTTAGTATGATTACTGCAATTGCTATTAGTTTGAATAGACAATTTTTATTATTTCATACACTATTTTTCATATTCATTTGTCACTAAAAACGAATAATTATTATTTAAGTTCATTTCTAAGGATAAAAATTGGAAGAAGAACTCCTTTAAAAAAGTAAAAATAAAATTTTGATTATTTTACTGTCACAGTCAATTTTGTAATTGTTATTAAGCATATAAATACTTAATCTCTTAATAAATAATTTGATAGTTGTTGTTCCCGTGTACAACGTACGGGATCAAAACTAGTATCCAGTGATATTTTATCTGGAATATGGTCGGGGAGGACAAGTGTCAAACTTATAAAACTAGGTGGTGCACATTATACCACTTAAGATAAACATTATGGTATCACGGTTATGGCGGAAAATTTTGAGGGTGCCACTCATAATAAACCCTTTGGATATTTGTTGAATGGTGGGCATTGGGGTGACAACGCAGTGTGACAGTGGAAGCCAACTCTATGCATCAGGCTCTGATAAGAATGCAAAGCAACCTGATGGGGTTGCCATCCACTAGGCGGCCGACACAGAGATATTTTTTGGGTGGTTATCAAGGAGAATGATATTTAAATATTTCTCTTATACTAGCCTTTGTTTCTTGCTTTGACCTAAGGGCTGGGCTTGATCTCCTAACTTCTTGTGGAGTGGTGATACTTATGAGGGAAGATCGCACACCCCTGCACGAGTTCTGCTGCTGCTGCAACGTCTGTGGATTTATTATATGGTTTCTACATTGACTCTCTTTTTTCGGATTTGCTACAATTTAACGACAACTCTGAATATTATTTTTTTAATGTCAATAAATAAAAGTTATAAAAGACATTTATGCATATAAGTTTGAGGATGCCACGCAGAATAAACCCTTTGAATATTTGTTAAATGCTGGCATGGGGAGACGAGGCCGTAGGACAATGCCAAACTCTATGCATCAGGCTCAAATGATATGCAAAGCAACCTGATGGGGTTGCCATCCACCAGGAGGCCGACACAGAGATATTTTTTGGTTGGTTTTCAAGCCAAATGATATCTTTTTTATTATCTTTTCCCTTATAGGTTCTATATTTTCTCTTTTCATATTATAAAGCCTGATCTTGGGTCTTATCATTATCTTATCCGGCCCTTGCTTCTGCTTTGACTTAAACCCCTCCACACAGCTCCTCTCTATGGATTTATTTGGTTGATCCGCTGACTGTTTTTCTTTGGAAAAATATTATTTCTACTATCAGGCTTACAAAAGATAGAACCCCTTGAATAGTGACAATAACTGATTTTTGAATATTGTTTGGAGCATCTTCACTAATAATTTTAGATACATTCTTAACCATACTTTTTTAACCTTATTAAATAAAAGTCACTAAAGTCATTTAACAACTATTAATTATCGTTATACGAAAAATTGTATATATCTTACTACAACTCGAGTAACAGCCAAAATGTTACGTAATATCCCTTTGTTAGTGTGAAAGAAATAGTTTCTTATGTAGGCGAAATAAAATAGTGGGGATAGTAAGTAACAGGTGAGAGGTTTCTGATTGTCACGTAACAATGATGAGCATCACTTAACGCGAGACAAAAGGTTATTGAAATCACTTTGTTAGTGTTATTCCGAATAACTTAAGGTGATCTTTTAACGTCATCTAGCAAGTGCAAGTGATGATCAGGTCCAATGAACGTAAGCCGGAAAATCCCCAAGTAAGAGTACATGACTAGCCTCTAGCTATATAGTGAAGGTGAAGAGGGTGGGAGGGGGACAAAGAGAAACAAACCTCACCTTCCAGCTTGTCAAAAGTGTTGAACAAGTGCCAGTCTACTTTTCCGTAATAGGAGAACTGATTCACAACAAGACGTAATATAGACGGATATATGAACTCGTATCATAGATGAATGAAGGCAAATCCTTGGTTCCCAGTAAAGGCATCGAAGGCATTGATACCGTAGACCCTTCACTAGGATCAGTATGTAACGACCCTTGATGCTCATGGTAGTAAATGGTACAAACACCACAAGATTGAGGCCTAGCTGGTGGGCTGTGTCTAAAACCCATGGCATGAATGAATCATACGCAATAAGTTTGACTGGGCATCCTAAGCTCTTTTGCTTCTCAATAAGCTCCGGCAACCTGCGCATAACGGCCATTCTAAGGGGATCAAAGATGGTGTTATCGGTGTCCTGTCCGTCTTCCTCGAAGCAGCCAGAGATATGCTCAATCTGGATTGAGCTGTCCTTGGGTTGCATATATTCGTTCGTGGCAACTAAGGTGACCTTAAGGCCTTTCGAGGCTAAGGGCTTGGAAGAGTGTAACTGGGTTTATGTGATCTTGTGCTGGTGAAGGGAATACCAGGACATGTGCTTTGTTACTGGTGGCAATCTCTCGTCGCTCCATTTTCTATGGCCCTTCAATCACAATGCTTCTAATTCAGGTGGAAGAGTGTATAAGTGATTGAAGAATTAATTCATTTTCGTATTAGTAAGTCTTGTATAACTTAAAAACTAATTCTAAATATTCTCAAACTCAAGTTAATTAATGAACTAAACTTACATTTGACCTCAAACTCACTCTCTAATACGAGCACGCATAATAATTCATATATCTAAAAAAAGAATTCTGAATATTCTGAAACTTTAACTAATAAATGAACTAACTTATTATGACTTAATTTTGACTATTGTATCCCTAAATCTTCTCTCTGATTTGAATATAAAAATACATATATCCAAAAAAATAAATTAACACATTAGATTATTATAACTTGGATGGACGAATTATGTTTTCAATGTGAAATAGAATTATAAATAATATAAGTATTGCTAAAGATCTCAAATCTTATCTTGGATGGGTCTTTATTTCTTGATAAATTAGTTTTCATATCAGTAAGTCATATATAATCGAAAAACTAATTCCAAACATTTCAAAAATTAGTATATTAGGAGTTTTAGAATCAGTTTTCATATTATAGTAAGACATATATAACTGAAAACTTATTTTAAACATTTTGAAACTCTAATTAACTAACGAACTAACTTATTAAACCTGAATTTTGACTATTGTATTCTCAAAACCACTCTCTAATATGAATAGAAAAATTCATATGTCTGAAAAATGAATTCTGAACATTCTATAATTCAAACCAATTAATGAACTAACTTATTAAGACTTAATTTTGATTATTATATCCTTAAATCTACTCTCTGATATGAATATAAAATGCATATATCCAAAAAAGAAAATAACACATTACATTAATAGTACTTGGATGGACGAATTGTGTTTACAATGTGAAATAGAATAATAAACATATATAAGTGTAGCTAAAGGTCTCAAAAATTATCTTGGATGGGGCCTTAATTCTAAATAAGTTGATTTCCATATTAGTAAGCCTTATATAATTGAAAAACTATTTCTAAACATTCTAAAAAGTTATTATATTTGGAGTTTTAGAATAAGTTTTCAAATTAGATAAGGCTTCCTAATGTAGTCCTCATATAGTTCCTGCAAAATTAAATAAACTTAAAATAAGGACCACGTCCAAAATAATATTTACATACCTTTAAACACGCTAACATGCTTAGTATATAACTTTAAATTATTTTCAACTATCAGATTTACGAATAAGTTTTATCGTTATTGCAACTTTTATTCATAATAATTATACAGTTATTTGTTGGTCAAGTGGTTCCATCCAAAAAATAACGTCAACTTTTTTAATTTTTAAAAATGATTTTAAAAGCTATATACTATATTGATAAATTTTTACACCCATTATTGTGAGCATATATTAAAAAAATAGATTTGAATAAATTCTTACGTTATTTTTATTATTTCAATTGTAGCATCATTTTTTTCTCTTCTAAATCTCTTATGTTATTTTTTTTAAATATATACATTTTTATATTCGTATGATAATAAGTGAAGCGAGATAGTTTGCATGACATGTCATCGTAGAGAGATAGTTTATTTGCTTGACATACCCAGTGTTATTAAAAGCGTGCCTAGGCGCAAGGCGCAGCTAGGCGCACACAGCGCGCCTCGCCTAGGCCTAGACGCAGCGTGTTCAAGAAGGCGCGCGCCTAGTGTGCCCAGCCGCTAGGCACGCAGCGGCGGTGGAGGCGCCAAGCTAGGCACAAGACTGTGTGGCCGTTCAATTTTTTTCACGTAGGCGGTGGGCTGTCGATTTATTTTTTTCTCTTTTTGTCTTTACCAAGTCAAAACCACCCAAATTAGTTTCTGATTCATGACCAAGACCCAAGCTCTCTCAGTCTCTCACAGTCACCTCACGACCCAAGACCCAAGCTTTGCTACGTTCATCGCCGTCGCATCTCCCGTCTCTGCTCGCCATCGCATCTCTAGTCTCCGCTCGCCGTCGCATCTCCCGTCTCCTCCAGCCGTCTGCTCTCCAGTCGTTGGCACTGCTTCAGCCGCCGTCATTGCTGGTCCTCTTTGCAACTGCTACTCTGCTGGTCAAAATAAGCAGCTTCTCAGTTGTGGCAGGTTTGTCTCTCTTTCTCTCTCTCTCGGGTGAGCTTCATTGCTCCATGTTCACGTCATGAATTTATTCTGTCTCGTGCTTTTTATCCCCCCCCCCTTCAATGACAAAGCTAGCTATGATTTGCTGTGAGATGCTATGGTAAGCACTGATGAGAAATGATAACAGATTTTCAGAAGGGGATGGACAATGAAGTTGGAGGGGCTGTTTGGCACAACGAATTGATTTGTTAATTCAAAAGTTTCCATGCTCTTTCAATGTTGGTAACTTAAGCAAAGAAGAAGGCAGCTGGGGAGAAACAATGAGGATTGATGCCCAAAAAACATAAATGTTTGGTGATTTGTTATTTTTCAGTAGATTTAAGACTTCTCTTGGAAACTTGTTAAATTATGATGTGATGAAATTTGAAACTTCTTCCAGTGTTGGGAAGTTTGTTAGTTGTCATGTTATTTTTTTTTACATAATTTATTGTTTTAGTGTATTATTATTTATTTATTTTAATATTGCGCCTCGCTTCGAAAAGGCGCGCGCCTCGCTTCGAAAAGGCGAGAGCCTGCGCCTTGCGCCTAGGCTCCAGGGACCTTTTGCGCCTTAGATGCGCCTGCGCCTTTAACAACACTGGACATACCATGGAATTATGTTTCCAATATCAAATAGAATTATAAACATTGGAAGTGTCACTAAAGGTCTCAAATATTATCTTGGATGGGCTCTTTAATTTATTTCTTGACATGCAAGTTAATTTGCATAATAACAAGCATTATACAACTGAAAAGTAATTCTAAACATTCTGAAACTCTAACCAATTAATGAACTAAGTTATCAGGACTTAATTTTGACTATTGTGTCCTTAAAACTACTCTCAATTATGAATATATAATTCATATATTCGAAAAAACAAAAGAACATATTTTATTAATATTATCTTGAATGGTGTTCTTATTTCTTAACAAGTTAATTAATTTTCATATTAGTAAATATTATTTAATTGAAATATTAATTCTAAACAATCTGAAACTGTAACTAATTAGTGAATTAACTTATTATGACTTAATTTTGACTATTATGTCCTTAAAGCACTCTGTAGTATGAATAAAAAAATTCATATACAGAAAAACGAAAATAACATAATAGCTTAATACTACTTGGAAGGACGAATAATATTTTCAATGTGAAATAAAATTAAAAACACTACAAGTGTGTACTAAAGGTCTCAAGTGTTTTCTTGGATAGGGTCCTTAATTCTTAATAAATTAATTTATATATTAGTAAGGCATATATAACTGAAAAACTAATTCTAAACATTTTGAAACTCTAACTAATTAATGAACTAACTTATTAAGACTTAATTTCGACTATTGTATCCGTAAAAATTACTCTTTAATACGAATATAAAAACTCATATATATAAAAAAAACGAAAATACCATATTTGATTAATGTTATTTGGATGGACGAATAATGTTTTCAATGTGAACTAGAATTATAAACATTATAAATGTCGCTAAAAGTCTCAATATTATCTCGGATGGAGTCCGTATTTAAGCCATATAAAATTGAAAATTTAATTCTAATCATTCTGAAACTCTAACTAATTATTGAGCTAACTTATTAGGACTTAATATTGACTATTAATTGTATCATTAAAATCACCCTCTGACATCAATATAAAAACTCATATATCTAAAAAATAAAAATTAACATATTAGATTAATATTACTTGAATGGAGTCCTATTTTTTTTTTATTAATTAAGTTATGTATTAGTATACCTTGGACTAAAAACTAATTCTAAAACATACCTAACCACTATAGTTACCAATTAGGACTCAATTTTGAATATTGTAAAAAATCAAAATTCATTGATCCGCTCCAAAAATCATAAATGACATGTGAGGGTCTAGAACAATATATATATATATATATATATATCTGTGTGTGTGTGTGTGTACATATACACACACACGCACTATCTCTCTCTCTCTCTCTCTCTCTTATATCGCGTAAGAATTTAGACCCATATCCCTAAGGTTGGTGAAATTACATTCGTGTCCATTAATTTGTATAAACAACCTTAATGTCTGTTAACCAAACGGAATTACTAAATACGTAACAATTTCATTAAAATGTCCATATTACCCATGACTTAGAAGTTAAACTCTTGATATGTCATTATGCCATCTCTCCCCCCCTGAACACTGCCGTCGGAGCACCATCGCCACTGCGCTTGGCGCCGTCATCATCAACCTCAACCATCCACCACTAACCACCAGTTCTCCCACTCAACTAACATAGATTTCGTCAGATCCGAACCAAAGTCGCTCCAAGTTTACTGCGACCACCCTACTGCCATCATGAACTCTCAATCAGTGACTATGCATCACCACCACCTGTACAAACTCTGCCATCGTAAGCCTGCTGGTGAGCCATCTCCAACATCAACACAATGCCACCATTGACAACTATCCCAACAGCAATGCAAAACTAACAGTAGCGTTGTGGGAGCGCGTTAGGTTTGCAAAGGTGGACAAGTTGTGGCAGCAGCAGCCACGAGGTGAGCGGGTGGATTGGCTCTTTCACAGCAGCGTAGAGGAGTGCATTAGGGCTCTGGTAGAAACGGGGTAGGTGGGCAGTTGGGGCTGCAGTAGAAGTGGGCTGGAGGAGGTGGCAGTTGTGCGTTGGGAGCTCTGGGTCGAGCAATGACAGGGTATGATGAGATTATGGGTTCAGGTGGTGGCGGTAACAAGAGTGGGTAGAATTGGATCGGAGGCAGGCGGGGAAGATGAGAGGCATCAGAGGTAGGCGATGGCGGGGTAAGAGACTAGATATGGTGACGATAGGATGATATTGAGGGAAGGCGCGGACTGTAGGGTAAGGCGACGTGAGGGTGGGAGGGTAGGGGGAGGGGGGGGGGGCAATGAGGTGGGTTAAGGGTTGGGGAGAATGAGAATTAGGCTTTTATGTTAGGGATAATTACAGCAGTGTCCCTGAGATTAGGGTGAAATTATATGTGTGTCTATTAGTTTGGACAAATTACACCTATATCCGTTGACCAAACGGAATCTTAAAAAACCTAACGGTTTTAAGAAAAATACTTTATTGCCCTTAAGTTAGTAGGTTATTTTTTTTTAAATGCCACTACTTCATTCCTTCTCTTCTTTCTTTTTCCTTTTGAAGAACCCACCACCGTGGTACCACCATGACCACCGTTAGCCACCCATCAGCCTCCATCTCCCATTCTATTCCATAGTAACCTTAAATTTGACCGTAGTGGTATATATAATCCAAAGTAGGTTACTAGTAAGGATACCACGTAATATTTACTTTGGATTATATATGCCACTACGATCAGATTTTGTTGGAAAATATAGGCTTTGACTTGTATTTTCCACAACAAAAATATAGCAAAATAATAATAAATAATTAAAAGTAATTATTGATGAACTCTTGATAAAATTATGTAATCTAGAGAAGTAAAATGATATAGAAATAGCTGGTCCGTGAGAGTCGCGGCAAAGTCGCTGTCCTAAAGACGTTATCGCCTCCCTACGTGCTGGTGTTGACGGCAGATAAAGTCTCCAAGATAAAATTCATTGACGCAGCTATGTCTCCTCCATGTGCACGTCCACAAGAAGACAGAATCCTCAAGTTAACAAAGCATACCGTCAACAATAAGGGTTTCTCTTCTTTCAAAAAACCCTAAAGTCCTTTTCTCTTCTTCTCTCCAGCCGCCGCCTCTTCCTCCTTCAGCTTCCATGGCTGTGAGGATAGAAGGGGAGGCCCTCCTTCTCTTGTTTCTTTTCGTGTCTTTCGTTCCCCCTTCCTCAGCATCACACATCTGCCGCCATCCGCCAACACCATCATCCATGCCCCGATCTCCACCCCCACCCTCAGATCGGAAGATCTTCAGCCATAAATCTCCTCCTTCCACCCTGCAAACCTTAGATTTGAAAAGTTATTCTAGATTCGGACCTCCAATCAAGGTGGTTCGGGTTGAAATCTACGAGGCGGGTTCGATTCGGTGGGTTTTTGGCTTGAAGATAAAGGATCTAGTTGAGATGGATGAAGCCGATTCTTTTCGAACTGCGGATCTTTCAGATCTGGCCTTGAGAAGACGCTCCACCTCAAGATCTGACCATAACCGCGGTAGTAATATAAACTGCCATTTCGTGCGGCTCTCGAAATTGATGCCTCGCTGCATCTCTTCCACCCCGTTACCATTCGATCTTGATTTTGTAAATCCAACAGTAGTAATACTTATCTTTTCTGTGTTCTTGCAAGGCCATGTTGGCCACTTTAAATTCCAGAGTCAAGTCTCAACGTGTGCTCTTTTGTTGTACTTTTGGTACTCTATTTTCAGGGCCGGACGTTCGTTTGTGCCTTTAGGTTGTACTTTTCTGATTTAGTTAATGAAATTTCCGTTCAACCAAAAAAAAAAATTACTATGAGGACGATATAGCCCAACTCCGACCCTTTTCATGAGGTATCTTTTCCGAAGTATAAGTGAGAGAACATCCCCGACGTAGCTTTTACTCAACAGGCACGAAAACAGAAAATTTAATATACTTTACGGAAAACTTCCTAACAAAGCATGAAAACATTGGGAATTGATTCTGGCTTGCATCTGGCTTTATACTGACGGTGAAGAAGGTAGGAAGGGGAGAAAGAGAAACATACCTCAGCTTCGAGCTTGTCAAAAGTGTTGAACAAGCGCCAATCTGCTTCTTTGTAATTGGAGAATTGATTCACAACAAGCCTTAGTATAGATGGATATGAACTCACATCGTAGATGAATGAAGGCAAGTCCTTGGTTCTCAGTGAAGGCATTGAAGGCATTGATACCGAAGACCCTTCACTAGGATTAATTTGTAACGATCCTTGATGCTCATGGTAGTAAATGGTACAAACAGCACAAGATTGAGTGAAGAATGCAGCTCCATATAGGCCTAGCTGGTGGGCTGTGTCTAAAACCCAAGGCACGACTGAATCATACACAACAAGTGTGACAGGGCATCCTAAGCTCTTTTGCTTCTCAATAAGCTCCGGCAAACCACGCGAAACAGCGATTCTGAAGTGATCAAACATGGCGTCAAGGCTATCGGTTTTCTGACCACCTTCCTCGAAGCAGTCAGAAATATGCTCAATCTGGATTGAGGTGTCCTGGGGTTGCATGGACTTATTGGTGGCAACTAGGGTGACCTTAAGGCCTTTTGAGGCTAAGCGCTTGGAGAAGTGTACCATTGGGTTTATGTGACCTTGTGCTGGGAAAGGGAGTACCAGGACATGTGTTCTGGTACTAGTGGCAATCTCTCGTCTCTCCATTTTCTAGCTATGGCCCTTGATTCACAATGCTGCTAAGTAAGGAGGAAGAACATATCAGTGGATTGAAGATATTAATTTGTACACTGGTAGCTTGTGGTGATTGAGCAGTGACAGTGCCAACTCTCTGGACCATGTTGATATGATGCCAACCAACCTGATGGAATTCCCACTTTGTTGTCATATGGTAAGATAAATTTGAATGTAGCTGTTTATGTTGGAGATTTAGGGTAGATAACGTGTATATAATTGTGTGTTTCTAAATAGTTGATTACATTCTTCACCATGTAACTAATCAATCCGCAAGACCTATTCACTCTTTTCTCTCTGCAACATTGTAGCAAAGTTTAATCGCATTACATTGTGCTTCTTTAGCTCTGAACTATCAAAGGGATTCGGTCGTAAAAATCATAGACTTTACTTATCATTTGTAAAATGATATATCTTACTAAGCGATGAGCTCAAATCGTTTAATATTATTAGACAGGTAATGTTAAAGAAAATCTCAACAACGAGAAGGGTGAATCCCGAAGTCGAAAACCCACCTTACAATAGCAATTATCAACGATGACCAAAACAAGCTGCTGAGTAGTACGTAACGAAGTGAACTACAATTTTTTTTAAAAACATGAAGGTTGTGTTTCAATAGGTACAACTTGTTAACAACAGTTACTAACCCAAGCTTAAGAATTTCATTCAAGTTCCTTCAAGAAGAGGTTTAATAAAGCATCGTCCTTTAGTAAATGGATTTGTGCTGTTGCTAAAGACAAAGACAACGGAGTCTTTTGACATCACTGCATATCTAAGCATTGAAGGTGACAAAGAAGAAACAACAACGTAACAGAACACCATCGTGGTCACGTCCTCCTTTGTTTCAAACTAATGAGAATTGAAAGCAAGAAGGCTGGTATATAACATGCCAATAGTTCAGAGAGGAGATGGCAATGGTTTGGAATTGTTCTGCAAAAGTGGACCAGCATGGACGCATGCTGTCATGTTCAACAAAACTTGCAAGCCATTGATTTTGGGTAGGAAGCTTGAATTGTTGTGTGTTTTCTGGTATTTAGTTGTACTTGAATAAAAAGCTGGATACAATTGTCTGCACAGAAAAGGAAAAACAAAATTTTTTTGGGTCTATTTTCCTGTCCTTTTCTTTTCATTTTTGGCCTTAGAATCATCTTTATCAGCGGCACTTGTTTTTAATTCTTATTTCTTTCATGAAGAAAAGTTTTAAATTATGGTATTACGTTTTGACCAAATTAAAGTTGAACAAGATCTTAGAGAATTTCGACTAGTTCTATCACATAAAGCCCCAGAGGCGCGCTATGAACAAGTCGATAGCCAATTACTTAGGGTATTTTTTTTTATTATTTACGCGTTTTGGTTGCAGTTCATTAGCGTAAACCCACCTTAACTTCTCTTCCCACAAGTCCATTCTCATCAACCTTAACCCTAACTCCCACCTTCCAAATATCCTGAACAAGCTTCGCATTCGTCGTTTGATCTGTCCACTGCGGCATTACAACCATTGGTAGCATTGGTACTCCCAAACTTAATGCTTCAATCGTAGAATTCCACCCACCATGCGAGATAAATCATTCTACCCCATCGCTCGATAGCACTTCCAACTGTGGACTCCATTTCACTAACAAGCCTTTCTCATAAGTCTCCTCCATGAACTTTTTTGGGAGCTTTTCTTCCTCGAAAGTTCTTACCACCCATAAGAAGTAATGATTGCTTCCCTTTAATCTGCATGCAAGTTCTTCCATTTGTTTTTCTCCTAGTTTGGCCATGCTACCGAATGACACATACACAACGGACCCTTTTGGCTTACTACTTAGCCAGTTGGTGCAAATTGATGGGTCTGATAAGCTGAAGAGATTGAGCCCAAAATCGTTGTCATCTTCGAGCCGATTCTCCAAGTAGAAAGATGGAATTGTGGGTCCTATTGTTATCAGTGGACGGATTTTTGACATTTTATCCACCACCTAATACGTTTGAAAGCAAAGCACATTAAAATTTTGTTAATCATCAAAGAATATGTTTGATCTGCATGTATGTGAGAATCTTAATCAAGTGCCAAATTCGGACTAAAAGTGAGACTAGCATCATTAACATTTACATGTAAAATGGAGTTATCATTTACATGTAAAATGGAGTTATCATGTAAAAGTGAGACTAGCATCATTAACATTTACATGCGAGATAAAATTTTGTGTTTGTCTTGGTGAACTCGGTTTCAAGGTTATGTTTTTCTTTCTTTGTCTAAATGCGGGGATGACTTATCTATATAATATATAATAAGCGAAGCGAGAAAGACATTGATAGCTTCTTTGCGCGACACATCATCACTTTTTTATATGACACGTCATTATATAAGTAAGTCTTTTTTCATTTAAATGTAATTTTAATCATTCTAAAACTCAACCTAGCTAATCAACATACTAATCTATTAAGACTTCTTTTTTATAATTATCTATATCTATATAATATATAATAAGCGAAGCGAGAAAGACATTGATAGCTTCTTTGCGCGACACATCATCGCTTCTTTATATGACACGTCATTAGATTCTTATTTTAAGATTAATTAACTTTTATATAAGTAAGTCTTTTTTAATTTGAAAGTAATTTTAATCATTCTAAAACTCAACCTAGCTAATCAACATACTAATCTATTAAGACTTCTTTTTGAAAATTATGTCCTTAAAATTCAAAGAATAATTTTAATCATTCTAAAACTCTACCATATCATTATACTAACTTATTAGGAGTTAATATTGACTATTATATATTTAAATCTACTATCTAATATGAATATGATAACGCATATATATAAAAAACGAAAACAATAATTTTGATTTAGAAGAAAAAATTAATTTAAAAACTAATTCTAATCATTCTAAAACTCTACCTAATCAATATACTAATCTATTAAGACTTAATTTTGAAAATTATGTCCTTAAAAGTGTTTTCTAATATGAAAATTAAAATTCATAGACCCAAAAAAGAACTTATGAGATTTAGAATAAAAAACATGATCAATCATTCCAAAATTCTACATAATCAATATACTAATCTATTAAGGCTTATTTCTAACAACTATGTCCTTAAAATTCAAAACTAATTCTAATCATTCTAAAACTTAACCTTATCATTATATTAACTTATTAGGACTTAACATTGACTATTGTATCTTTAAAACTACTTTCTAACATGAATATAAAAACTCATATATATAAAAAACGAAAATTATACTTTTGCTGTAGAAAAAAAATTTAATGTTACAATTAAGATTAAATAACTTACAAGACTTAGGAAAAAATTGATCTAAACGTAATTTTGATAGGTGCCTTTCAATTTAAATTTGATTAATTTTGCAAGAATGATAAGGGTTGTACAATTTAAAATTTAATTCTAAATATTTTAGAACTCAAGCTAATTCATACACTAACTTATTATGACTTAATTTTAACTATTGTATTTTCAAAATTACTGATAAGTGCATTTCAATTTAAATTTGATTATTTTTGCAAGAATAATAAGGGTTGTATAATTTAAAATTTAATTCTAAAAATTTTAAAACTCAACCTAATCCATACACTAACTTATTATGACTTAATTTTAACTATTGTATTTTTAAAATTACTCTTTAATGTGAATATAAAAATTCGTATATTGAAAAAAGATGAAAATAACATATTAGATCTAGAAGGGGAAAAATAACGTTCTAATTAAGTCAAATGTTCTATCATTATATATATATATAACACATGTAACATACATAAGATAATCATCTTTAATAATGTGATATATAGATTTAATAAACGAATTATAAGTCAGCATTTTTAAATAAGACCTCACGACCACTAAACTGGTTATATCCCATATATAAGAATTTAGAAAACAAATCAAACTCTTTATTACGATTTATTGTTAAAAAATTCATGGTATAATTGTCGCGATATTTGTAAACCTTATAAATATCAATTGTAAAACATTTAAACTCTATGCTACAGATATATTTACGTATTAGCCTTATTTTGACTATTAAAACCTTGATTAGATTGTTATGCAATTCTTGCGTAATATTTGCATACGCATATATGTTTGCTTTGGTTCCTTTGAACTCTAAGTTGAAAAAAGAATGAGTAAATTGTGTTACAGAATCGCCTGATTGTGTAAAAAAAAAAGCTTAAAGAATGTAAAAATCTAGCAATGGCACTTTAACACAATCTACTCATTATTCTTTAAACTTACAGTTAAGAGGAACTAAAGCAAACATATATACCTAACAAATATTCTGCAACAATTGCATTACCATTTAATTAACAAGATTATAATTTTAGAAGTGTATGAGACGAAAAAATATTCTACTGGATATCATGTTTGTATCTTAATAAATTGGTGATTTCTTGAAGCAATGATTCATGAAAGAGATAAGAACAGAGTTTGACATTTACGATTCCAAAGATTAAGAACTCTTAACCTAACTTTTGATACTAAGAGACTTGGTTTTGAGATGTTACATGTTGAACCACTAAAATAGCTAAATAATAATATAGTCTTGACAAATTACTTGAAACTTTTACAAATAAAGTATTAAAAATTTCTTACTAACAATTATAGTTTTAACAAAAGTATAAGATAATCTCTTTTTGTTTCTTGAATGTGGTATGAATTGATAAACTTTTTGTAACTTTTTAAAATATTTTATTAATTTACTCAAGCTAGATTCAGGATCCCAAATTATAATATCTAATAACTAAGGACAGAAAATGCAATTATAGCTCATGACATGTCTTTGCATTGTATTTCTAATATAATAAGAGTTATAAAAACTAAGCTTAAACATATTAATGTTGCTAAAGATCTCCAAACATTATTTTGAACGGGATTCTTAATTTTGCAATTAATTAAATCGGCAAATATAGTAAACATTTAAATAATAAGCCATATGTAATTCGAAAAAACAATTCGAAACATTCAAAATATTCTAGCCAATATAGTAAACTATTATGACTTTATTTAAATATTATATATCGAAAGCTCTCTGGCATGAAATATTAACCTGTAAAACAAAAATTACTTAAAATATTTAATAAGAAAAAATAGGTACTATTTCAAATTCTTATCTAAGTTTCCTGTAAATTCAAATATGAAGATAACTAAATATGTTGGTTAAAGGTTTTGGTCAATAATTTCCTTACTCTAAGGTTTTGTGCTATCCTGCTTAGTCGCAATAGTTAAATGCATATTTACCATAATATGCAGATTCTATATGAGATAAATTAAATAAATAGTGTAAATTTAAAACATTAATTAGGTGAGAATTTCTTAAATTCAACTAATTTTATGTTGGAAAAGTTTTGAACCAATTTTTTTCTATGGTACTTTTATTGTGAGTAATTAAACTCTTAAGCATTCTAAATTCTATATTAGCATTATACCATTTATGATTTTATGTTAACTTTTATACTTTTGAATATAATTGCATATAAAATCTAAAAAGATATTAGTTATGTTGTGATGAATGTAAATTAAAACTTAGATTAAAAACTTTATTATCTCTTAAGATAAATCTTACTTAGTAAGTATGCTTATTGTATGCTTTGTGAAATCTTGGTTAAATTTTATTCAACAATTTCCTTACTACGAGGTTTTTGAGCTATCCTATGTAGTCATGTTAGTTAAACTGTATATAATTACATCATGCAATGATTACTATATTCTTTGTATACTTTGTTGGTGGATTACATTTGCTTTTGAAAGTGGCACATCATCCTTACTTAATTAGTCTATGCTATAAACAAATATATTGACCAAAATTTTCTCTATCAAAATTAAACTAATATGTAATTAACATTATGGGTAACGCATTCAAGGTACAAATTATATTTAAAAAGTTCTTAGAAAATAATAAAAATGTCTTGAGCAATAGCAAATTGATCTCAATATGTTCTCCGCATATTTTTATCAGTAGAGAATTTACTTTTTCTTTTTTGTTTACTAAATGAACTTTTAATTTTTGTTCATCTACATAGTTACCAAATCAGAATTAACAAATATGCACAAGGACATTGTTTTTCACCATAAATATTAATTTATTTATTACAAGCGAGTTCAAGATAAAAAATTAAAATAGCTATCTTTGATGAAATAACCATAATAAAATAATAAAATTGTGCATTTTAAAACTACTAAAATAAGTTAATGTTAATAAACAGTCCCGTGCTTGGCACGGGATTCTGAGCTAGTCTTTATAATAACTTGTACAAAGTGTATTGCATGTCTCTATATTTTAAACGACAGCCTGTGACGCGTAACCTACAAGCATTTAAAACTGTGACGCCAGAGTATTTTTTTTTATATGATTTCAGCCCCTCCTTCACTCTCTCTCTCTCTCTCTCTCTCTCTCTCTCTCTCTCTCTCTCTCTCTACCGTATATGTATATCAGAAGAATAAAAAGTGCTTGGACGGCTGCCTCTACAAAGATACACTTATATAAAACCTTAAATTGGACAACTACCAAAAAGCCCCTAAACTTCCGTTAGTCATTTTAAATTGTACCCGCTACTTTCTCTTGTTATAAATAGGTCCAAATTAACTTATTTGCTATAGTTTGTGTGTTAGAAATTTTTTAATGGGTTTGTTAGATAATCCCGCTATCTAATCGTCGCTCAAAGAATTGTTAATTAAAATATCGATGCAAAAAATATATTTGTCACTAAAAGTTTCTAAAAATAACATTAACGCTAATTGTCACTGAAGACCTAAATTGATATCACTTATACCTGCTATCATTAAGCTATAACTGATGGTTTCAAAAAATTTGTCACTAAAGGTTGCCGATAAAATTTCACTAATGGAAATCGACGTTAAATCTCGCGTATAAAAGTTGTCGCCTAGATAATAAACTAACCGGCTAGACATATCACGATTCAGGGTGTTACATGGCTAGTGGTTCAAAAGGTGTGTCAGGCCCATGCTACCTCAAAATGTGTATCAGAGTTTCCTTTATCCATAGGCCTCAATACAAAAGATTCGCCTTGAATGTAGTGACTAAATCTATATATGGCTGGTCTTTGGATTGGTTCGAAAGGTGTGTCAGGCCCATGCTACCTCAAAATGTAAGGTATCAGAGGCAAGTCACAGGACCATTGGGACAGTGATTAGAGGGCGTAGGGAAGTGGCAAATCTTCGCCATTGGTAGTTATGTGAAGTTAAAGCTACTCAAATTAATAGAGCAAAAGCTCAATTGTTCCATAACGAATCATATGGGCATGCAGGTCATGTAGTTCACAGATTACAAAACCTTCCCGTCGCACTGAACAAGACTAATATGAAAACTAACATGCCAATCTATAGATATAAATGAGACAAGAATTGCAGTCATTTCAGGCATGCATACTAGAACATGAGATTTTTTTTGCAGAGTCCTAAGGAATGATTCTCGTGCATGGACGCAGTCTTATTACTTGCTTTTTAAGAACTCTTTGACAATCATCTCCAAGCAAATATATTACATCCCAGCATTTTAGCACAACTTATTTCCAACATATTAAACGTATAAGTATAAGATGTAAATGTATGGGGTGAATCTTTGCCATTGGTAAGTATGTGAATCAGCGGCTCTTACGCCCTATTAATGAATGGCTAGGTCACGTCCTACGACCAATATTCTTCCGCTACACCGCCGGCAGTGGAAGTGCACCGCCACTAGATCCACCTCTTAACCCAAGTCCTTACCTCCACAACCCCAACCCCTACCTCCAAATCCCCAACACAAAACACAATCATATAGGTAGTTTTGTACTCATCCAACCCAGCCAAAGCATAGTTTTGGATGATAGAGGAAGGGGGTTATCTTTCTACGGGGAAGGAGAAAAAAAGGCCGGTTTGGCTAACGAAAAGAGATAATGCTCAATCAACCATCAAGGAAGTAAAACTGCTTTCAAGAAAAAAAGGAAGGAAATATAACTGTTTTTGTTTAAAGTTTCAATGCGCATGAAAACACCTCAAACTCCTTTGGCCATACATGTTCTCTGGGTTAAAGACACTTACTAACTGGCACATGATTGAAGAGGGCTGCGAAAAGCCACCAATAATTCTTATAGTAAATGCTAACTCAATTATCAGTGTGGCTTACATATTGCCTCTTCAAGCAGTGAAGAAAGCATAATAAGGCTGCTTGCTTGTCTTTCCGACTGCTTTGGCAGACATCTCCTTTACTAAAATGGAGAACACAGAGACGCAATTTGTTAAGTTCCAAGCAATTTTCTCCTTTATCTTGGTTTGTACCACAACGGAATTCTCAAAAGCAACTACATGCAAGATAATGGAGGAAAAACAAATTCCATGAATCATGGAACATATATTCTAGTCCATGATTAATGGGAAATCAAATATTGTATCATTATGTACAAAGTCAAATTATGTTATTTTAGGTAGGTCAACTTATATAATTTTGGTAGGTCAAATGATCTAATTTAGGTAGGAACTTATCTAATTTTGGTAGGTCAAATGATCTAATTTAGGTAGGATCCCTAAGTTTAGCAATCAGCATTAATATCTTGTACTATAAATACTGCACCTTTCAGTTGAATAAAATCATCCAAGAGAATTCTCAAATTCTTCATGGTATCAGTGCAAGGCTGATATCCTTGCTATAATATCATTCATAGGTATGGCGGAAGTAAATGCAAACCAGATTAATGAGGGTTTGGTACCAGTTGTGGCAGCATATCAGAATGCCACAATTGATCCCAAATCTCCATACTGTTTGTCTGCTTCTGATCATCCAGGATTACTTTTCATCACAAATCCTCTCAAAGAAAATGGCGAACAGTTCACACAAGGATTGGCGCCAAGAGTGTACGAGTTGAAGCGTGCGATCGCACTATTACAACAAGAAAAGGCTCCCATATCAACTTATTATAGGAGACTGAAGGCAGTCTGGAATGAGTTACAGCCACTCAACCCTGTACCTACTTGCACTTGTAGATGCACTTGCGGGGTTACAAAGAAAATGCAATCCATGCAAGAAGAAGAGAAAGTCTTTGATTTTCTCATGGGCCTAGATGAAAGCTTCGGCATAGTACGGTCACAAGTTTTGAGCATAGACCCTTTGCCAACTTTGGGCCGGGCCTACGCCATCACGGCCCAAGAAGAGAAGCAAAAGAGTGTGGCTGTAGATCGCTTGCCACTGTTGGAGTCAACTGCGCTGCTCTCATACAGAGACACAATATCTGGTAAACACGTGATGCCAAGGAAAGTGGGTTCGTACTTACGTGGAGGTGCCACAAAGGCTGCAGTCTGAGTCAGCTTCCAAGTATGCAAAGTGAGAGACAGTGAGGATGGAGTAAGGGCAGAGAGCAAGGCTTCCCAAATAGGTCGTGACAAGTGGAAAGTGCTACGAAAGCAAGGTTGAGACGAACAGGGCCAACAGTCGACAGTCCAAGTCAGGGTCCTAGTCGGGGTCCAATGTTACGGTCTAAAATTATGTCCAATTTGTCTTTCTCTCACTAGAATCCAAGAGCTCCCAAGTTCTAGAGTGAGAAAGTGATTTTGTGAGAATGAAGAATAAGTCCTTTTTTGAGTTGTAAAGTTCACTATTTATAGGACAGTGTGCTTATGTCATAAAGTGCCACATGTCGTCCCCTGAGAGTAACACGTCACCAGGGGGTCCCAAAATATCGATTCTCCGTTGGACTACCGGTTCCTAAATTCACGTTGCCTGCCTCGCACAACGTCGCTCTACCTGTCTAAGAAGACTGACCACACCGCGGTAGTATGATCAGAGTAAGCCTGTTGCCCCATCCACCGACCCAAGCCCTTGCTAAATCCCACGAGGTACGTCAAGAGACGCGCGGAGAACCTGACAGCGGTGAGGGTTACCCTTGTAGCCAACTGCCAGGCGAACTAGGCGCGATGCCCTCCGAGGACCTGCTCCCGTCCAGGAGTGACCCGTGGGTCATTGTCCTGGTGGTGTCGATGATCGACAGTAACATGAGTGGAGACAGTCACAGCTCAGTGCTCAGAGTCCGCTACAAGGGGTCCTCGTGCCAGAGCCCCCCGTGATTGAGACGGAGATGGCTATAAGGTTATGAGCCCATCCCGGTACGAGGGCTGAAGCCCCCCTGGTGATTGAGACGGCGATAGCTATAAGGTCGTGAGCCCATCCAGGTACGAGGGTCGAAGCCCCCCTTGTGATTGAGATGGCAATGGCTATAAGGTTGTGAGCACATCCCGGTACGAGGGCCGAAGCCCCCCCTTGTAATTGAGACGGCGATGGCTATAAGGTAGTGAGCCCATCCCGGTACGAGGGCTGAAGCCCCCTGGTGATTGAGACAGCGATGGCTATAAGGTTGTGAGCCCATCCCGAAAGCATGTAACATGATTGTGACGCATGGGCGCGGTGCCTACAAACCTGCATGGGTGCGGTGCCTACCATTCTGCTGCTGGTGTTTGTGGGCCCCACAATTCTGTGCTTTGTGACCAGAAGGGCCCACGTGAACCTCTGGACAATAGCCACAAACCTGCACTGGGTAAATCTTCATCAACTTATTAGCTCCTCCCCTCATTTTCTCCCATGCTTGAAGTGTTCCCTCAGCAAGGAGGGCTGTTGCTTCTGCACTGGATGGGGGCACTATTTCAGCATTGGGTATTCTAGCTAATAAGGGTATCTTTGGACATTCTGGCTCAAGGTCTGGTAATTCACTTTCATGCATCTTGGTCGTGCACTTGGGGCAAGGAGTGGTCGATACTTATCCGAGGAAGAGTATATTGCCGCAACATTGTACACTCTCATGAATTGTAATGAAGTTGCACCATTCATATTGTAAGTAGTTGTGTATATATCTTCCTTCTCATAGTTCAAGAACATAATACAATGACAATGCTATATAACATACAGTGAATACGATGAGGAACTGTTATTCGCAAACCCTGGGATATCAGATGGACAAACGATGGGCATATGTGAAATTTTAGACGAAATTTCATGTAGCCTTTCAGGAGACTTTTTGCTTGATATGAGTATGCCATGTGGTATAAGAGGTTGTCTAAATTTTCCTCATTGATGCCATTTGGCAAAGTGCCCTTTCCCATTGACATGTGCCTTTGATCATCACCATTCTCCGTGAGTCTTCAGTATATAATTTCAAAAGAAGATGGACTGGAAACCTATTATGCTTTCCCTATGAAGTGCACTACACAATCAGCTACTACTTAAAAGAAAAAGTCCACTTAAAGTATGCAGCAATATGCAACTGTTCTTTGAAATTGGATTTCGAAATGGAGATTGATATTCCGTGGAGAGTAAGTGGTGCCAAGGTGAAAATGTGTATTAGCAATAAAAGAATGAAACATTAATGAGTTTTTAACAATATTTTTAACCCTCAACTGATAGATAAACAAGATAAGTGGCTCTCGTATGGAAATGCTCTATGGTGCATGATACTTATTGTAGTGAGATAATTGTGGTATATGTGGTACTTGCAGTTAGAGTTGTGATAATTGCGTAGTCAATCCCACGTCGGGGAGTGGATACGAACTTTTCATCTCCATATACTGAAAAACATATGCTCTTGATTGTTTGGTTTCACATTTCGAAGTTTAATCTCATATTTCAGGGTTCTAAATCATAAACTTTTCCAAAATTTGATATTCGCTACCATATTATCATCATTTATGACCCTTTGTGTATCGCTAACATAATTTTCTTTTTGTGCTATCTTTTGTTTTGGGTGAACTGTGCGTGAGATTACTTGCAAGAATGTATAAAGAGCTAAGCTTGAAAGGTTGGTTACTTCTGGACATGTTTTAAGGCGTAATGTGATCCGAAGTATGTTTTCGTTAATGGTGATTAAGTTGAACCAATTATTTCAATATTAATATGTAAAGTAATTTAGTAACATGCACTATAGCTTTTGTTAAGATTATGATCTCATATTCTCTCTCTTTTTTGGAACGTGGAAAAGCCTAGAAGTTACATCAAAAAGATGTGAAGAATCTCAGTGGGGTTGGAGTCAGAAGTTTCTTCTTGGAATACACGAGTAGAGACTAAAATAACTTAAAGATAGATTTTAAAGACTATTTAACAATTTTGTCTTACAAGAAGTTGGGCAATAGTTGGGGCCTTGCTTGCTGGCTTGCTGCCTAGGAGAGGAGTAGTTCTAGATGAAGAGAGTTCCCGATGAAGTTTTACATTTTCTATTTGCTGATAATTTTACTTTGTAACCATATACCCCATCTCCAACAAAACAATAATAAAGTCAGAGACATTTTTTTCATCTTTGCATTTTCTCGGTAGCCAAAGACACTTCCTATATCTGGAAAGTCTAGGTATTTTCATTAACACAAGCATAAGTAGCGTCAGGAATTGGTGGTGTATCAAGAGATAAGCCCGTAAAGCACAAGCTTTTAGAGATTGCTATAGTATTTAATTACTTAAAGTTGGTCTCTTTGCATCAATTATCGATTGAGATCAACTTACAGAAAGTGGGAGTTATTTGATGTGTCAGTAGAAACGAATAAATTGGACAAATTTTGATTGCAATTGAGGAATTGTTAGTCACTTCATTTTACAAAATTATTTAGAAATCGTTTGTTTACAGTTTAAGGTAATCCTATTTTATGAATAATCGTATATTTTATACTTATAAGAAGGGCACATGTTTAATCCAGTGCATTTGCATGGGTTCATTAATTAGTAGCTTTTAAAATTGCAAGCATTTCTTGTTTGGTAATACAACTTCACCTTTCACGCCAAAAATAAACTCCTTTGGTGAAATCCTAATGGAGATTATGGGCATCAATTTGTTTGTTGTTACTAACACAGCTTCTACGCAGCAATACATCAAAGTAAAAAAAATCGAGAAATCAAACAAACAAATACAAAACACAATATTTATGTGGTTCACTAATTTGACTATGTCCTTGGAGTATGACCAAGCTTTGATTTCACTATTCAACAACGTTCACAACCAGAAAACCTGGCCCCCTCACTCTGCTGACATTTTTTAGAATGAACTAAAATAATCATTAGCACTACAACGTACACATTTTTTAAATTGACTGTCCTAAAAAATCTTCAAAAATACATCAAAACGGATGGTCAAAAAATCGTCAAACATGACCTTGAAGGAAAATAATTAAACACTCAGATTATGTCACTTTATATATCCCTTTTTTAAGTTAATATTATATTTTAAAAGGCTGTTTATTTGAAAGTAAGTGAAACAGCTCCATGAGCTTTTATTGTTGTTCCAAACTATTTTCACGGCACGTTATTAGTAGGTTGTTTAAGTTTACATAATGATTTACTAAATAAATGATTTGTGCCTTTTTTTTTTTTTTACCTTTTTTATGAGTTTTAATGCAGAGCACTATAATTTGTATCTAATTTAATAATAATTCTTCAGCTATATCCGAAATATCTATAAAATGAGAACGTTGATCAATGATTTGAGCCATAAAATGGGAAAAAAGAAGATGCCTACATTTGTTTAGATGGAATATTGGTAAAATGTTCATTCAACGTTTACTAAGTAAGTTAATGAAAAAATATATAGTTGTGCTTGATTTCTTGAATGTTTAACTTCTTAAGCTCACTTTTTCATACAAAATTAAAGATAAAGTAAAATTATACTTTCATGTGGCATAGTTGATTATTTATTGCATGCTTTACTTTATGAATACTTTATTCTGTATATTTAAACATTTACATTATTAATAATTTTGAGTATAAAAAGAAAATTGAACGATCGCAAAGCTATACGCACATATGATTTAACTATAATTTTCTACTTATGTCTTACCCACCAAATTTCACAAATCTTAACTCAAAGCCAATAAAAATATTATGAGAAACAAAGTATTAGTTTTTCTGCTTTTTGTACATGTGTAAGTACGATAAGGTAGGCATGAACAAAAAATTATCTCTGTTTGACATTTCTTTTACTCAAATCACATAGTAAACTATTTTTTTTAAGAATACATGTTAATTTTTTTTTCTCCGTTTAGGTATGAAGAGCTTCACCCACAACGTATTAGGTGATCCTGATATGATGCAAATGATATTCACTAGATTTTGATACATAACAATTAAAGGAGGATATAAGGAACTTTAAAATTAACATGCTTGTGGAAGCTAAATATATTTTTACTTTGATAGTTTTAGATATATTAATATAATCTATTAGCATTGTGATGCACTAAAATGAGAAACATTTTTAGTATTTTATAAGGTTGTTGTCAATATAATTCTAATAGTCTTAAGTAGTGGCATATTTGATTCATGAAATCTATATTCATGAGTGATGTCGATTATTATGATTTACAATGTTTATTTGCTTAACTCGAAGAAAGTCATTCTAATTTTTATTTTCTAATTAAAAATATCTTCGACTATATTATAATATATGATTGACGAGAAAACCGAATTGCACCTCAACCCGACCACATTACATCTGTACTCGTGCATTCATAAGGGTCCGTTAGCTAGTATTCTAAAAGTGTCTTCTCAATTTTATTTTATCTAAGGCTTAATCTTGTTATGTATGCTCATTTTTTTTTTTTCTATGCTAGCTAATGTTCAATAATGCCATGTGTATTCACTACAAGAAAACTAGCTTATGCCTACGGTACAGTACCGTAGGTATAGGTGCCATGTCCCGTAGGCATAGCCTATCCCTACGGTACTATACCGTAGCCAGAAGTGGCGATGCCCTAGATCTATGCCTACGAGGGTTGAAGGTTATGCCTACGGTTATACCGTAGCCCACTTATTCCCAGCTATGCCTACGGTACTACCGTAGGCATAGCTGTATTCTTATTTTTATAGCTATGCCTACGGTACTACCGTAGGCATAGCTGTATTCTTATTTTTATTCACAACCTATGCCTACGGTACATACCGTAGGCATAGCTCCTTATTTGTCAAAAAAAATATTTACAAAATCATTTCCATGCTATCACTACACCCCTGCCAAGCACCAACTTATAGAACCGCTACTGCAAGATCAATAGATGCACCAGTAAGGGAACCATAATCATGCCAATCAAATTAACTAAAATCACAATGCTTTAGGGACTTAACTCTATAGTTTAGCCAAATGCATAACAATCTCGTGGAAGAAGGTTAAGATAGGTAATAACAAAAAGCATGCGATACAAGTATTAAACTTCAATAGCGTACCATTCTGTAAAGCCTCTTTCACTAGCTAAAAGGGTTGACGTGCCTGATGCACCGACGTAAATGCCGTCAGATTTCAGACCAAATAGTTGCCGGATTATAGGAATGCTATGTAGATGGCCCGGTTACAAGTAAACTAACCACAAATGTGAAGGCAGTTCCCAAAGTTGGTAAATATTTTGACTTAAGTGCTACAGAACCTTTTTATTAGAAGTCATTACATGAGCATCTTCTTATGATCTGAACTTGCTTTCCAAGCTGCTTCGTAACCATCTAGGTCCTTAATTAACTAGGAACAACCTATGCCACAACAAACTATGTTCAACACCCTCCAACAGCAGCAACATTTTAAGAACCTTGTGGCAGGTCCTTGGTCAACAAGCTCATAAATGAGAACTAAGATTCAGCTTGTTCCAGCAATGCACAAGCAGAACTCTAAGAACAGCTTATGAAGCTCAAGGAACATAAACAGAGACATAGTCTTCCAAAAAGCAAGCAGAGCAGTTGAGGTCTTTTGGCTTTGCAATTTGCCGCAATCTATGTAGCACAGGCATGAATGTGGACACGGATGCAACTGCAGACACTACTTAAAGTTCATCAAATGTTATTAGGACATTAACTACTTCGTTTTCTACTTCCATTTCCTACTTAAGCCACATGAGATGCAATGTGGAAGTTAAAACACAAAGGCAACTGCAGGGTGTGAGCAGAGAAAGATCTCAGATGACTTCAAGGTCCAACAAACTTAAGCCAAAATAGTTCAGAGATTTAGAAGAGATGTCATTGTACATACTCAGCAGCTAAACTAAGTATAGATATAGGATAATCAGCAGGAGTGATCTTTCATCCTATGCGAGTGTAGATACTTGCTTAACTACAACAAGGACACCAAATTCAACAAGTGAGATATATAGAGCATGTCTACTGTAAGGTATTAGAAACATGTTTCATCAAGCATCATCGCCTAAAGGATGGGCAAATAGGACCTCCAGATAACACAAAACTCATTCTTTGAGGTTGTTCTCTAAATTCAAAGAGACCCTAGAGTACATTCTATGGTGTCAAACAGAAAAAAAAAATCAATACTTCTTTGATGAAATCAATATCTGTGGTATAATGTACTTCTTGTAATATCAGTTCATTAGCTACTTGGTACTAGTACTAATCTGATCCTCTCCTTATATGTACCCTTCATTCCACATGAATAAGCTCACCATACTAGTCTAAGTCGGACGGTCGTGTATGCATACGGATTGTCGTAGACATCTGATGAAATTTTCAGGCGAAGAGGTCGCCACTTGCCTTCAGTCTCTTTGAAGCTCTGCATGCTCATGCCTTTTAAGTAATGTCGCCAGCACTTGACTGGACGAGAGACGCAGCATCCACGGTTCCCTCTGTCCATTAGCTCGTTATAGAGGAACTTTATGAATTCGTTATAGAGACGCAGCCCAAAAGATTGGATAACTTTGTAGGCATTCAGAGTCTTTCTAAAAACAACATCAATAAGCAGAAAACAAAACCATGGATGTTATTAGGACAGCAATTGGGAAAGCAAGGCACAATCAAGCTAAAATTCGAAGGGAAAGAAACATTGCCCACCAGTTGTTCGACCAATTGCTTCATCCAAAACACAAACAACCACCGAAAACTGAGACTTGCCCACATCTAGTTACGCAAAAAAAAAGGGAAGTTTACCTTAGTACCCGGAAAAGACTGGCTGAGCTCCTCTTCGGGTATAACAACATGCCATTTTTCCCCGGCCTCTTTGAACATCTGCTCGGTCTCTAACATCTGGCCCTTCTTGAGGATCATATTACGGATGTCCTGCGCGGGCGTGGCGGTGGCGTCGAACATCTCCTCGACGCCGTTGACGAATGTCACCGTGATTTGGGGCGGGTGGTCGTCGGTGCGGCGCTTGACGACTACTTGGTAGGCCGGGTTGGACTCTTTGGCCTTGCAGGCGTTGCATTGTGCTAGGAATTCCATAGAAGCGGCCGTGCGTGGGTCTAGGACGTTGAACTCGATCCGCACTCTCGACAAGAACTTCAACATCCTCTCTCGTCTCTGCTCTTTCTCTGAAAATGATGAAGGCAGTTGATTAATTGACCGGTCACGGGTCACCGGTCGTCGACGCGTCGTCGCCGGCAGTGGGTTCTTGGCCGGTGGAGTCCTCACCTCGTCGTTGTCACTCGCCGTTCACTGATACTTCTAGATTCGAACAGAAGAAGACCTCTTCGCCGGTCCATCTCCATCTCCTTCCATGGCTCCACTCCGACCACTCGTTCCAGATCTGAGCTCTCCTCAACAGAGAGAGTCGGCTGGTGGAGGTGAAAGCCCTTGCCGGCCGCCGTGTCGGCGTGTGAGTGTGTCGCCGTCGAGGGTGATGTCTGCCGTCTTCGGTTTGGTAATGGGTGAGAGACTGAGAGACAAGTCACAGAGAGACAGAGAGAGTCGTACGTCTGTCGGGGGGAAGAGAGAGAGAGAGGGAGTTGCCACACTTCTTCGCCCACGGTAAGCACCGTCGTGACTGCTCTTCCAAACCGAAGCAGCACGAATAGCCACGGTACAATGTTAACCGTAGGCATACATAACTTGTACCTACGGTTCCTTTTATACCGTAGGCCTTCTTGTCACCATAGGGCAGTTTTGGTGTAGTGATTATTCTCAAACTAGCCTAGTAACCCGAGCTAAGCTCGGATCGGTTTATAAAATACAGTATACCATAAGGTCTTAAAAGAGTGTATTAATATGTATCACATATCGTGAGACAAAAAAGACTTTAAAATTATTTAAAAAAATATCTTATTTGGCTATAAAAAATAGATAGCAACACAGAAGAGCCACTAGATGCTTACCTTCTTTAAGCTTTTACTTTATGTCGTCAAGTAATATTTTAAATGAATATTGGCTTAACACTTACAGTAGTAGAATAGTCATGTTGGTGCCATACAGAGCCAAATAACGAGTAGGATTGTGGTTGATATATTGAGTTTAAAAAGTGGTAAGGCTATGACGTATACCTTTTGAATTGTAGATGTTATATATGAGTATAATTCTTTAACTTCAAAAGTTTTTGAGTTGTTACATGTTTTTCGAAGGATATTATAATGATTAAATAGAAATGTAAATAGAATAAAGTTGCATTTCAAATTTAATAGGACTTATGTATACACCTTATTACATTCAAATAAGTTATTATTATCTGCAAAAATACATAAATTTGACAGAACGACCACATAATATCCAATATTTTCATATATATATATATATATATACATATATATATGTGTGTGTGTGTGTGTGTGTGTGTGTGCGCGCGCGCACGCGCGGGTGTGTGTGTGCTCGCGAGCGTGCATGTGTTTCTCTACTTCTTTTCACATGCTAGTACTTATACAATCAAATTGATGAAGATAAAGTGTCCTTATTTTGAAGTGTTGGAATTATTTTCTAAATCTTCCGTGACTTGTCTCCAAATTATAGTTTTTATATCTACTAAGTGCACTCATAGTGTTTTTTCATAAAAAATTAATTAAATATAAATAAAAAGTCTTTTCATTGATCATAATATAAAAAATTGAACTAGTAAATCTTTTGTTTTATAGAATTACATAGATATTTTTTTACATTTTAAAGGTTTTAAATGTTCTCAAATATAATAATTTATAATTATTTGATTTAATGGTACCTTTTTTCTAATACATACGTGATTTCTTTTCAAAATCTCATATATGCGATGTAGCTACTTTGATTATTATGCGGTGTTATCAAAGCAAAAAGTTGTCCTATAATTGGATTATTGATCTTATATATTACATTGATAATTTCTTACCAAGATTATGCTATGTGTGTGTGTGTGTTATACATTTATTACATTATAATCAACTTAAGTTAATTGTAACATAATTTTTTTCCTTCTAAATCTCATATGTTATTTTTGTTTTCTATATACATGATTTTTTATCATTGTATGAGAGAGTTGATTTTAAGGACACGATAGTCAAAATTAATTCCTAATAAATTAGTATATATATTTTTAGAATTAGTTCTCAAATTATACAAGGCTTTCTAATATAGCCCTAACATAGTTCCTGCAAAACTAAATAAACTTAAAAATATGGATCACATCCAATAATATTTGCATAGCTTTAGACACACTAACATGATTAGTATATAACCTTATATACTTTTCAATTATTAGATTTATGAATAAGCTTTATTATTATTACAATTTTAATTAATAATAGTTAGACTGTAATATCCTGAACCTAGGGTTAGCCGATTATTATTTCTTTAACGACAGTTCTATGAGTGATGTTCTTTTGAGTTCTTAGCGACGATTGACTTGAGCAATATTATCAGCGATAATTTATAATACCAGTAGCTACAGATAAAAAAATTGGTGCAATAAAAAATAAATGAAACTTACCCAGTGACTCTCGAGAAGTTATAATTAAATTAGGATTTAGTATGTAAATATCTGATCTCTCATTTTAGTTATTTTAATATTGCAGAGGGAAGCCTAGGAAGAAACATGTGGGATTTGAAATGATATAGAGAGTTATGGGGAGAAAAAGGAGGAAAGTTTGGAGGCAATGGAAAAATTACATAATAGAAATATACATGTATATGTATATGTGTGTGTGTGTATATATGTGGGTGGGTGGGTGGGTGGGCGCCTACATGTGTGACTAAAATAAGATAAAAGAGTCAACCAAAAAAGAAATTAATAAAAAAAGAGAGAAAAGGAAAACGGCAGAGAGAGAAACAGTGGACGAGAAACAGAGAAAAAAAAAACAAAAGAGAAAAAGGTGTTACCCATGTAAAATGATGAATTTCATTGGTTAAATGATGTGGTTATCCATTTCAAAGACGAATTATGTTTGGTTGAGTGATGTGTTAAGTGTTAACCACTAGACTAAGTAGAGTTGTAAGCTTTTTGAGTTGATATGTTTGACCAAGAAGATTAGAGTTGTAAGCTTTATATTTGGGATCATATTAATATAACTTGTGAGTCCATTACGTTTCGAACAGTTTTGTCCTTATATTAGCCATTGGCCTAGTGTGTTTCTAGTAGTGATTCATTTGTCCGGGGAAATGGCTGCTGAGCAATTTACATATGCTAGAACCATCACATGTTTTGTAGCGATGGTGGTTTGCTTATTGTACTACTTCTGAGGTGGTAGCCTACAAACTCTGAAGTAGAGAGCATTATTGCTGTGAACTCGTTTGCAAATTCTTTGTAAACCAGTAAAAGGTTTCAAAAGAAATGCAAATATGCATCTACAATAGTGGAATCAAACTATTCATCTGAACTAGTTGCACGCAAGTTCTGAAATGAACTCGTCGATGTGCTTATCAGAGCTACCACCTTCATCTACTGCCTCTTTGGCGAATTCCTTCCACCTGACAGCATTCCGTTTAAGCTCATTACCTCTCTCCCCTTCCATGACTTCTCTTATGCACGTCTCAATTTCCTCCCTTCTAATCATCCCCTTCTCGTCTACCTTAACTCGAACCCCGGCTTGCCATATATCCACAACATACTTGGCATTAGTAGGTTGGTCCGTCCACTGCGGCACTGCCAGCATCGGCACGCCCAAACTCAATGCTTCCAGTATTGAGTTCCACCCGCAATGAGTCATGAAACAGCCCATTGCCGGGTGAGCCAAAACCTTGAGCTGAGGACACCAATTCACTACCAGACCGTTCTCGGATGCCTCTGTCGAGAAATTGGTAGGGAGCTTACTCTCTTCTGAAGCTCTGACCACCCACAGGAAGTACCGGTTGCTCTGCTTTAGTCCACATGCTAGTTCCTCCAATTGATCTTCTCCAAGGTTGGCTAGGCTCCCGAACGATACGTAAACAACTGAGCCAGTTTCTTTGGTGTCTAGCCACCTTATGCAATCATCGTCACCAGGCTTGAAGAGACTGAGGTCGTAGTCTCTGTCATCTTCCAATCGCTTGTCTAAGTACATTGATGGAATGGTTGGTCCTATGGTCTTGATCGGCCATTGGCTTGCCATCCAGTTCACGACCTACAGGCAGTAAGTAATAACACGATCAGCAATTTTGAAGAACTAATTAACAATTATTGGGACTTGATACGCCCCGGGGCCTGTGCGAGTTGAAAATGGTGGTGGAGCATTTCAGAAATGCATGACAGTTTTTGTTCGAGAATTCTTGACTAATAGACAAAGCTCGTTACCACTTGCTGTTGCGCCATGGCTCTCTATTAGGAGTCTAACTCAAATAAGTTCACTAACAGAATCGTGTAAACGTTGTTTTAAACGAAATTGGTAGGGAATGTCCAAATTTAACTCAAACGTTGTTTTGAAAGAAAGGCTATATGTTGACGCACGACTTTTTTATTGCTGAATGTTTGTTATTTTATAGAGGCCTGCAAGGGAATCTACCTCATTGACCATTCATGTACAAAACATACTTTACGTTCCGGCTTGTCAAAGGAGTTGAACAACAGCCAATCAGAGAACCGGTCAAGAACAAGCCTAAGAAAGCTGGATACGTGTCCATATCGGATATGAAAGAAGGCAAATCCTTGACACCCATCAACGGCATTGATGGTGACAACACATTTTCCCCCTCCAGCGAACCAATTTCCAAAGACACGTGAGTCATATGGTAATATATGGCAGAAACAGAACAAGACTGAGTGAAAAACGAAGCTCCATTTATACCCAACTCGTGAGCTATGTCCAAAGCTTTCAGTTGCTAGGTTTACAATTTTGGGATGAGGGGTGGTGGGAGTGGCGGGGGATGTGTCCTAATAGTGCTGCTTTTGACTTCTTGCCGTTTGCAACGACAAATTGAGAATTATGAAACTGATGTTTCGGGCACAAACAAAAGACGTCTGCGTCGACCCAGAGAAATGTATGTATATGGTAAGATGAAGGAAACTGATGAGGCTATAATAGTCCAAAACTTAGGAGCCCAAAATGTTTATATTAGGCGACAGTGAGCCAAGGAAGGTTACAATTGCCCAGGGCGACGTGAGGGACTTAAACTCATCTCTAGTCCTTGACTTTGCTTAGACTCGTCTTTCTACGCGTCAAACACGCATGAGGCATAACTAGTTGTCCTTGCCAACTAGTTATGACCCATCCTAAGCCGCTCGTCTTTCTACCCGGGTATCCTTGCCAACCTTGGAGCAGACCAAACACACCCTCTCATTCGACTAGAAGAACCCAACATGGAATTACAGCGACACTTGCTAGCGGATTTAAATGGAATAGCCTTTCAGAGGCATAACTAGTTGCTAGCGATAGCCTTTCAGAGGCATAACTAGTTGCTAGCGGATTCCAGCGACACTTGCTAGCGATACCTAGAGGTGATTATTCGATTACGTCTGACCATGATGATCACCTTCAATGAAGTAAAGCCACTCAGCCACCACTAACGTGCGTGACTAGCTATAGACTGAGGGTGGTAGGAACAGGATCAAGGGAAACATCAAACATACCTCACCTTCCAGCTTGTCGAAAGTGTTGAACAAGCGCCAATCAGCTTTTTCCCAATTCGAGAATTGATTTACAACAAGCCTTAACATGGATGGATATGAGCCCATGTCATAGATGAAAGAAGACAGATCCTTGGTTTCCATCAATGGCATTGAAGGCAGCGCCAATCTGCTTTGGCTCCACACAATTTCCTTTGGCTCCACACAAAGCCAATACTATGTCGTTTGTGTCTCAAATGACACATTGACACACGCGCGCGCGCATTTCCTCACACATCCGAGGCACACGTACACTTCCCTTTATTGTCACTCAGAAATTCTGTTACGAACGTTTGATAATTAGTGTCTTTATATTTTGATACTGTGTAAGTTGTTCAAGAACAAAGTGAAGAGGATTTTTCAAGAGTCTGCATGTAAATAGGGATAGTACTATAACGTATCGAGCCACTGATTTTGGAGGCACAAATCAACCTTTTCAGATAAATCCAGGGGCGGATCCAAGAAGTTCAACCGGGAGGACCAAAAAGTCATAAAAAATTTGACGGCTAACATAAAAGAATTTGCGTCACGATTGAATACGTTAAATACAAAATAGATTGCTCAATTTGATTAATAATCATATAATATCACTATTCGTAGTGATTTATTTAACCTGGTAAAGTTAGTCAACAACAAACTACTAATCTTACATGAAGGAAACTTAACTCTTATTGTATATATGTATTATTAGTGCGCTTACCAATTGTATGATGACAATAGTCACGTATAAAATATTATAAGAATTTAAACTAAAAAAGAAAAAATAATAACTGACCTTGATCTATTAGTATTTTCTTGATAATCTGGAAATTTAGAATTTGGAAGAATGAAGATGGACAAAGGAACGAGGAAGATAAAGACTAGTTACGACGGCGGGTGGCACAAAAAGTAAAAACATAACAAAATTGAAACTCTAATACATTCATTTATAATATAGTGGTATTTTAGTAAAATATTTTAAACATAATTACCTATTATTTAAAATAACAAAAAAAATTTATCAAACTTTGGGGGGGGGGGGGGGTCCCATGGCCCCCCCAGGTCATGCTTGTGCTCCGCCACTGGATAAAGCCTCGGCTTAATTCTATAATTTAGTGAGACTGTTTCTACATATTTTGTAATGTGTTACTATTTAATTTTATTGTAACATGTGTTTTATTGTGTAAGAAAGTGTGATTCCATTCAAAATTTTTAAAAGGATTTACATCCAATACAGCTGACTCCCGCAAAACAGTTCACTTGCGACAGCACTGCTACCATCAAGTTTATTTTAACTAATGTGCGGCAACTAATTAAGTTTCATAAGTTTGATTCTCAACACCCCGACCAAGTTTCGGATAGAAACCTCATCGGAGTACTATTGCCGTGAAATATATAAACCAAACCTAATCATCCGATCCAAATCCACATCCAAATAAAAGGAAAACAAACTTCAAAATGAAAATCATAAATTGATGAGAAATTAGAAATCAAACCACCAAATCAAATCTTGGACAATTCGTTCTTTCATTTGCCTTTGACTGCTGGATATAACGCTAAAGAATGTGCCACATCACCATTCTAGTGATGTTTTTACCATGAACATGGCCCGTGACGATAATGTGCCAAACTTAGGGAACTTGGTAGTGCGCATTATAATAATTAATATAAACATTACGGTATCTTTCACTACCGAGGAGGATAAATTTTAAGGTGCCACACATAATAAACCCTTTGGGCATTTGTTAATTAAATGGTGGCATTGGGGTGACGAGGCAGTGTAACGGTGCCAAACAACAAAGAGTTAATTAATGAGAACATGGCTTTTGGGTAGATTCAAAATTAGATAATCTCCTATGATGTCACATCCAAGGAACCTTAAAAGAGTTTATCGTCGCTGCAAGGACGATGGTCCAACTACGGCTCTTCTCACGGAGTATCTTTTATATCTAACATATATCACATCTAATAATATATATATATATATATATATATATACACACACACACACACACTAAAAGAGACAGTTTTCCTAACATTTTATCTTCCAAAATTCTCCCTCATTTACAGTCAAAACTTCAGCAATGCCATGCTTTCATTTATGTGCTCTTCAGGAGACACTTACACGTGGATTTCATTTTCCAGCAGCTGCTTTGGTTACAACTAAAGTTGCTCTTGCTTATCCTCTGTTTTGCTTTATCTTCTTTCTTTTCTCCCAGATTTTCTTCTCTGTTCACCTTGTGTAATTTAGTAATTGAATTGGAAGGCAGTCCACTTACGGTAACTTGTCCCAGATTTTCTCCCAGATTCATCTCTTTGATTTTATCTTTTGTTGCATTATCTTCTTTCTTTTCTCCCAGATTTTCTTGTCTGTACAGTAGTCAGGCTTCACCTTCTGTGATTGAATTGGAACACAGTCTAGCTACAGTAACCTTCTATTTCATTGCCGTCTCTTTGTTTTCTTTCATTCCTCTCTCTTAGTTTTCTGATATAGAGCATGGTGATTGACTAAAAGCATCAACCTGGGGGAATGGCGAGCATGGTCATTGACTAACCTTCTCTTTCATTGTCATCTCTCTTTCATTGCCGTCTATTTGTTTTCTTTTCTCCCAGATTTTCTTTCATTCCTCTCTCTTTCATTGCCGTCTCTTTGTTTTCTTTCATTCCTCTCTCTTAGTTTTCTGATATAGAGCATAGTGATTGACTAAAAGCATCAACCTGGGGGAATGGCGAGCATGGTCATTGACTAACCTTCTCTTTCATTGTCATATCTCTTTCATTGCCGTCTCTTTGTTTTCTTTTCTCCCAGATTTTCTTTCATTCCTCTCTCTTTCATTGCCGTCTCTTTGTTTTCTTGTCTGTACAATAGCCAAGCTTCACCTTGAATTGGAACATAGTTATTGCACCTGGGGGAATGACGAGCCATTAATAAGTTTGTAAAGGCAACTCCTATTACTAATTTTCATTAGTTCAGGGTCTTACGGAGAGTATCTTAAAGATAAATGTTACTCGACTTAATTGAAAACTATAACATGATCATTGAGAGTGCTGCTGCTAAAAATATGCTCCGCGTACTTTGCGGAACCCGAGTCTGGACCGATGACCTGCAAGACAGAAAACGAGTGACAGCCAGGTGGGGTTCCCGGCGAAGAACTTTCTGATGCTTAAGTCAAAGCGCAGCTACAAGATAATAACTCTGAAAAAGCATGAAAGACACAATGTGTATTTGTGTGTGTAATTGTCTCATACCTGGGGGGTAGATCCCTTTATATAGCTGTAGGAGGAGAGTCCTAGTAGGACTAGGCTGTGGACTAATCCAATCAGGATCGTGTTAGGATCCTCGAGGATCACACCACAATATTTAAAGACTCTTTTAAAATCCTGATAAGATAATCATAAATCTTCCAGTTTGACTGGGATTCGCCGGGTATTCCCCAATTATTGAGAGTTATATTTGAGTTATATCAGAGAGGATAAGGACTAATTATATGCTTGGACAACAACAACTTAGCTGACAAAGTGACCAGTAGCGAAGCAATTTATCATAGGGACTTGCAGTTGATGTGCTGTTGTAGTCTTTAGCAGAAAACACAGAAACACGAAAATGGACTATTTTAGGTGAGTGATTTGGAATATGTATTCGTAATATAAAAAATATAAGAAGATGCAGACCAACTAAAAAACAAAGCCTCTGCGACTAACGCAAATAGAGGCACCAAACTTGTGCTTTATCATGTGGCAAATCATGTATTTGTCAGTTTGACCGACCACATTGATAACACATGAGTAAAAAATCGATACCGTGTTAAGAGAATCAGCCCCAGGTGCTGCAAACTTTGACTCTCCAGTGACTGCAGATTCAGCTGGAAGAGCAAACTGTTTCCTCATAGTGGGACATACTTTGTCCTCTGTCTCTGGTTTGGCCTGCCCAAAGACATAAAAGATACCCTTAGATATGTTTTAGGATTAGCTATACTATGTGCTGAAATTGAAAATGAAAACTCAAATGTTCTAGGTATGAGTTCTGTAATGGGTCATTACTATATGAGGATGCATATGGGAATGCTAACTGTTATGCTAACTGCCTACTCATTTCACCATTTACAAAACAGTCACTAATCTCTACTCAACTATCTTTCTCCAACCTGTAAAACACAGGAGGGCAAGTTGCAATTTTTGCAAAGTTGTCTGTTAGTTTCATTTGGACCAGCCCTCTTCCAACTCAGTTTTTGATACTTTATCCAATTTTCATTCTTCTCCAATACTTGTTCTTTCTCTATCTTTTGATCAACGATGTGAGCCATAAAGTGGAAAAAAAGAAGATGCCTACATTTATTTAGACAAAATATTGATAAAAGTTTATTCAACGGTTAATAAGTAATAAATGAAAAAATATATAGTTGTGCTTGAGTGCTTGGATGGTTAACTTATGAAGTTCACTTTTTCATACAAAACTGAAAATAAAGTAAAATTATACTTTCATGTGGCATAGTTGATTATTTATTGCATGTTTTACTTTATGAACACATTTATTCTATATATTTTAACATTAACGTTATTAATAATTTTGAGTTTAAAAAGAAAATTGAACGATCACAAAGCTATAGGCATGTATGATTTAACTATAATTTTCTACTTATGTCTTACCCCCAAATTTCACAAATCTTAATTCAAAGCCAATAAAATTTTTATAAGAAATAAAGTATTAGTTTTTTTGCTTTTTCACGTGTGTAAGTACGATAAGGTGGGCATGAATAAAAAAATTTCTCTCTTTGACATTTCTTTTACTCAAATCACATAGTAAAATATTAATTTTAAGAATACATATTAATTTTGTTTCTTCTTTTGGGTGTGAATAGCCTCACTCACAACGTATTAGGTGATCCTGATATGATGCAAATGATATTTACTACTAGATTCTGATACATAACAATTAAAGGAGGATATAAGGAACTTGAAAATTAACATGTTTGGTGGGATCTAAATATATTTTTACTTTGATAGTTTCAGATATATTAATATAATCTATTAGCATAGCGATGCACCAAAATGAGACACATTTTTAGTATTTTATAAAGTTGTTGTCAATATAATTCTAATAGTATGAAGTAGTGGCTTATTTGATTCATGAAATCTATATTCATGAGTGATGTTGATTATTATGATTTACAATGTTTATTTGCTAAACTCGGTGAAAGTCATTCTATTTTTTGTTTTTTTAATTAAAAATATCTTCGACTATGTTATAATATATAATTGATGAGAAAACAGAATTGCACCTAAACCCGACCAAATTACATCTGTACCGTGCATCCGTAGAATCCATTTTGTATTCTAAAGTGCCTTCTCAATTTTATCTTATCTAGGGCTTAATCCTGTCTTGTATGCTCATCTTTTTTTTCTATGCTAGCTAATGGTCGATAATGCCATGCGTATTATTCTCAACATCCCCCACCTGTTTGAATATATTTCTCTCCTTTGTTTCTTGTAAATGTTGTTGGCTGTTAAGCTTGAAGTCCAAGAATGTTTGCCGCTTTCCTGGTCAAATCATCTCCGTGCATGCGTGCTTGCCGCTTTCCAGTTTCCTTGTTATTTCTCCCCTTTACTGTGTTCCCCTTTTAGGGTCCTAATTATTTGTGATTGCTGCCGATGGAATGATCCTTTTTTAAGACATTGTGAAGCTGGGTAGTCGGACTGAGGATAGCAGTACAGGCGAGGCCGGGAAAATGGCTGCTGAGCAGTTTACATATGCAAGAACCATCACATGTATTTTCCCTTTCGTAGTTTTCTTATTGTAGTATTTCTACAAACTCTGAAGTACAGAGCATTATTGTTGTGAACTCGTTTACAAATTCTTTGTAATCCAGTTAAAGGTTTCAAAAGAAATGCAAATATGCATCTATAATAGTGGAATCAAACTATTCATCTACACACAAGTTCTGAAATGAACTCATCGATGTGCTTATCTGAGCAACCACCTTCACCTACTGCCTCTTTGGCGAATTCCTTCCACCTGACAGCATTCCGTTTAAGCTCATTACCTCTCTCTCCTTCCATTACTTCTCTCATGCACAACTCAATTTCCTCCCTTCTGATCATCCCCTTCTCGTCTACCTTAACTCGAACCCCCACTTGCCATATATCCACAATATACTTGGCATTAGTAGGTTGATCCGCCCATTGCGGCACGGCCAGCATCGGCACGCCCAAACTCAACGCTTCCATCGTCGAGTTCCACCCGCAATGAGTCATGAACCAACCCGTGGCCGGGTGAGCCAAAACCTTGAGCTGGGGACACCAATTCACAACCCGACCTTTCTCGGATGCCTCCGTCGCGAAATTGGTAGGAAGCTTACTCTCTTCTGAAGCTCTGACCACCCACAGGAAGTAGCGGTTGCTCTGCTTTAATCCACATGCTAGTTCCTCCATTTGATCTTCTCCAAGGTTGGCGAGGCTCCCGAACGACACGTAAACAACTGAACCCGTTTCTTTGGTGTCTAGCCACTTTATGCAATCTTCATCACCAAGCTTGAAGAGACTGAGGCCGTAGTCTTTGTCATCTTCCAATCGCTTGTCTAAGTACATTGATGGAATGGTTGGTCCTATGGTCTTGATCGGCCATTGGCTTGCCATCCAGTTCACGACCTACAGGCAGTTATAACACGATCAGCAATTTAGAAGAACTAAACAAATTATACGCAGACCGTCTAAGTTCATAAGTCACCGACGTTAACGTACGACTACGTTATTGCACGACTACGCTCAAGAATAAGCCTCAACAAAGCTGGATACGAATCCATATCAGATAGTAAAAGAAGGCAATGTTAGAATTTCAAACCCTCATTAAGTGAGTTGCAAAATTTGACTTAAGTAGAACACTCAAGAACTTGGAAGAACTTGGAAGAAGATTGATTATCACAAGATAAGGATAAAGAGGTTATCAACTTGAAGAGGATAACTTGATGAAGAGAAGGTGGCTGCCGACTTGGAAGTTTTGAGAAGATAATGGATAGTTGAAATTGTTGACTCAATTGAATTGGTGAAGTCGGTTAGAACTTTGGAGAAGATGAAGTTGCCGACCTTGTCTATCTATATATATATGGAGTCTTGTTTAGTCTATTTTTGAGTTAGAGAGAGTTAGAGAGGTGGTGTATTTAGAAAGAGTGAGTTTGAGAGAGAAAAACAAGCAGCAGCTTGTGTGAGGAAATAGAAAAATTGAGAGGTGTTGAAACACCAAGTTTGAGAGAGTTCCAAATATATTTTGTTGGAGTGTGTTTCTTGTATAAGAAATCTTTGTATCGTTATATATACACCGCCGTTGTTCGTATTATAATTTCTTGTGATCCCGCTACGCTTCCAACAGGCAAATCCTTGACACCCATCAATGGCATTGATGGCAACAACACATTTTCCCCTTCCAATGAACCAATCTCCGAAGACCCATGACTCACATGGTAAATATATGGCATAAACAGCACAAGACTGTGAGAAACGAGGCTCCATACATACCCAACTCGTGACCTACGTCCAAAGCTTTCTGCAACCAGGTTTGACAACTTGAAAGGTTTTGAAATTGATGTTTCGGGCACAAACAAAAGACTTCTGCGTTAACCCAGAGAAATGTATTTTTTGAAACACACCAAGAGAAATGTATAAGATAAAGGAAAGTGATAAGGCTATAATATGTCCAAAATTTAGGAGCTCAAAATGTTTATATTAGGCGACGGTGAGCCAAAGAAGGTTACAATTGCCCTGGGTGGCGTGAGGGACTTATATCTCATCTATAGTTCTTGACTTTGCTTAGACTCGTCTTTCTAAGCCTCAAACATGCATGAGCCACCCTAAGCGCTATTCAGCTACATACCTTGGAGCAGACCAAGCACACCCCCTCATTAGACTGGAAGAACCCAACATGGAATTACAGCGATACTTGCTAGCAGATCTAAGTGGAATAGCATTTGAGAGGAATAACTAGTTGTCTTTTCTTCCTTGTTTAACCAAAAAAACAAAAAAACAAAAACGTGCATTAACCACCCTAAGCGCTACATATGCTTGATGTGGATATGTTTTAACTTGAAATCTTTTAGTTCATCTCTCAACATCTTGTCTAATGGTGACAATTAAGGAGAAGAAGCAGCATACACGTATGATATATCATGTTTTTCCCATCTGTTATTTTTTACGGTTGCTATAGCTTCTTACCATGGCGTAAAAATGGCGAACTTATCGGTGTAAGCTAGATGTCAGACAAAAGGTTATGAAGTTAATGTATACATTGGATACTTTTAGGTGATTCTTCGATAACATCTGACCGTGGTGATCACCTTCAATGAAGGAAAGCCACTCAGCCCCACTAATGTACGTAACTAGCTATAGACTTAGGATGAGCGAGGGTAGGAGGGGGATCAAGAGAAACATACCTCACCTTCCAGCTTGTTGAAAGTGTTGAACAAGCGCCAATCGGCTTTTTCCCAATTCGAGAATTGATTTAGAACAAGCCTTAACGTGGATGGATATGAGCCCATGTCATAGATGAAAGAAGACAGATCCTTGGTTTCCATCAATGGCATTGAAGGCAGTGACAACGTAGACCCTTCGGCAGGATCAATCTTCAGTGACCCTTTATGCATATGGTAGTAAACCGCACCAACAGCACAAGATTGAGTGTGGAACACAGCTCCATAAAGGCCTAGTTGGTGGGCTATTGTTGGTGGCTGATTTTCAGCATGTGGGGGGTGTTTTGACAGCAAGAAGAAGTGGTTTAGGGGGTTCACTGTAGACCTACGAAATTGAGTAGAAACAGAGAGCTGGGTTTTTACAAAAATCTGGTGTATTCACTCTACTTCTCTTGCAAACTTACACCATATTTATATGCAAAATACATCCATGTGATGATTAACAAGTGGCTAACTAGTTTCCACCTAAACTTAACTAGAGTTACATAAGTTAACTTAATATGAACTAGAGTTAACCAACATAAACAACAGTAAATGAAAGAACAAAACAACAACTAAGCATTAATCCTAACATTCTCCCCCTTAATGTCTTGTTGCTGAACTCCCAAAGCTTGTCTCAGTTCTTCAAACCTTTCTCTTGGTAGAGCTTTTGTAAAGATGTCTGCCACTTGTTCCTTTGACCTGCAAAACTCAAGTTCAATTTCCCCATCTTCAATAGCTTCACGGATGAAATGATACTTGAGTGCAATGTGTCTGGTCCTGCTGTGAAAGACCGGATTCTTGGTCATTGCGATGGCTGATTTGTTGTCACAAAACAGCTCAGTTTTCCTTTCTTGCTTTTGGCCAAAGTCATGAAAAATTCTTCTAAGCCAAATGGCTTGAGAGGTTGCAATTGCAGCTGAGACATACTCAGCTTCAGCTGAAGATTGAGCAACACTTTGTTGCTTCTTTGAAAGCCAAGAGAATACTCCACTTCCAAGAGTAAAACAATAACCTGAAGTACTCTTCATATCATCTTTGCATCCTCCAAAATCACTGTCACAAAAACCTATAAGCTTGACTTCTTTGCTTCTTCCATTCATGATACCATAATCAATGGTACCTTGGATGTATCTGAGGACTCTCTTTGCTGCTCCAAGATGAAAATGGCTTGGTGCTTGCATAAATCTGGATAGGAGACTTGCTGCAAACATAATATCTGGTCTTGTTGCAGTAAGATATAATAAGTTTCCCACCATGCTTCTATAAAAGGTTGCATCTACCTTACTTCCACCATCTTCTCTATTTAATTTCTCCCCCACAATGAGTGGTGTAGCTTTAGGATTGCAGCCATACATTCTGAATTTTTTCAGCACCTTTTCAGCATAATTCTTTTGACAAATAAAGACACCTTCATCATCTTGATGAATCTCCATGCCAAGAAAATGTTTGAGCAGCCCCATATCATTCATTTCATACTTCTTCATCATCTCCTTTCTAAAATCTTTGATCATCTTTTCACTATTGCCCGTAAAGAGCAAATCATCAACATAAAGAGCAACAATGAGAATACCTTTCTCACCTTGATCTTTCACATACAAGGTAGGCTCACTTTCACTTTTCTTGAACCCTTTCTTAGTGAAATAATCATTTATTTGGCTATACCATGCTCTAGGTGCTTGTTTCAGCCCATATAATGCTTTGTGCAACTTGTACACTTTTTCTTCATCTCCTTTAATCACAAATCCTTGAGGTTGATCTACATAGACTTCCAATTTCAACTCTCCATTCAGAAATGCAGATTTGACATCAAGTTGATACAATAACCACCCTTTACTTGCTGCAAGTGCAATCAAGGCTCTAATGGTATCAAGTCTTGCTACCGGAGCAAACGTTTCATGAAAATCAACGCCGGGCTGTTGTGCATAGCCCTTAGCAACAAGCCTTGCCTTCTTTCTTTGAATTGAACCATCGGGGTTATGTTTCACCTTGAAAATCCATTTCACACCAACAACTTCTTTATCTTTTGGCTTTTCAACCAACTCCCATGTTCTGTTCTTCTCAATAACTTTGATTTCTTCTTGCATAGCTGTCCTCCAATCTTCCTCTTTTACTGCTTCATCAAAGCTTTCCGGTTCAATAACACATAAGTTACAAGTTTGATATACATCACTCAAACTTCTCATTCTTCTTGGAGTTGAGCTTGTTGATGATGAGCTTGATCATGAATCTGCCCTTGGTGTATTTGGAGGTGAATCTTCATCATTTTCATCTTCTTGAGTTGAGTTTTCTTGAAGGACATCCAATGGAACTCCTTGTTTCTCAACTTTGTTGTCCTCCCAATTCCACACAGCATTTTCATCAAATAGCACATCACGGCTAATGATGATTTTATTACTTTGCAAGTTGTACGGCCGATAGCCTTTTGACATTGTGCTATAGCCAACAAATATGCACCTTTCACTTGCTTCATCTAGCTTACTTCTTTTCTCTTTTGGCACTTGAGAATAACAAATGCTTCCAAACACTTTAAAGTGTCTAACGGATGGTCTTCTTCCACTCCATGCTTGAAATGGAGTTTGATTCAACACAGCTTTGGTTGGTGATCTATTAATCAAATACACAGCTGTATGAACAGCTTCAGCCCAAAATGATCTAGGAATTCCTTTGTCATGCAACATTGATTTTGCCATCTCCATAACCGTTTGATTTTTCCTTTCGGACACACCATTTTGCTGTGGAGTGTAGCCAACTGTGAGTTGTCTTTCCACTCCTTCATCTTCATAAAATTTGTGAAACTTATTTGAAGTGTACTCCTTTCCTCTGTCACTTCTCAAGACTTTAATGAAACAACCACTTTGCTTTTCAACAAGGCATTTAAACTTTCTAAACACACCAAAAACTTCAGATTTTTGCCTCATGAAGTATACCTATGTCATACGAGTATAATCATCAATGAAAAGAATAAAGTACCTGTTTTCAGCATTAGAGAGAGTTTGCATAGGTCCACAAACATCCGTATGGACTAGCTCAAGCTTCTCTTTTGCTCTCCATGCTACTCCTTTCGGAAATGGTTGTCTATGGTGCTTGCCAAAAGCACATCCTTCACAGACTTCATGTTTTTCTTCTATGGTAGGGAGGCCTTGTACCATGTTTTCTTTATGCAGCAATTTCAGATTTTTGAAGTTTATGTGACCAAACCTTCGATGCCACAACCATGAATCTTCAACAATTGAAGTTCTCATTGCAACTCCACTTGTATACCTGAAATTTATCGGAAAGCTTCTATTTTTCTCCATCTTTATCTTTGTTACAACATCTTTACTCCCTTTTTTGTCATAAATTATGCAGCACTTGTCTTGGAATTGAAGTGTGTAATCATTCTCCAAAAGCTGTCCAAGACTAAGTAGGTTGTGCTCCAAATCTGGAACCAAAAGAACATCATGTATAAATCTGGTCCCCTGCTTTGTTTGAACACCAATCGAGCCTTTGCCTTGTGCTTGAACTATAGTACCATTCCCAAGCTTCACTTTGGTGTTGACGGTGCTGTCCATGTCAAGAAAAAGGCTTTTTTCTCTTGCCATATGGTTGATACAACCACTGTCTAAGAACCACATCTCATCATTTTTCTCTGTTGCACTTTGACATGCATAGAAAGCTTGCTTCACTCTCTTTCTCGTCTGTGAAGCTTGCTTGTTGATGCAATTTCACTCTACAATCTTTTTGCACATGGCCAAACTTCTTGCATCTATGACATTGAGGTTGTCCCTTGAACCAACAATCTTTTTCATCATGACTCATCTTTTTACAAACACCACAAGGTTTGGAATTATTCTCAGAATTATAACTTTTACCAAAATTGCCTCTGCCTCTTCCTCTATTTCTACCTCTTCCTCTTCCATATCTTCCACCTCGACTTGATTCTCCCTTAGGTTGATCAAAGTTCTGTGATTTTCTTTCTTGGCTCTTGCTGCCAACATTGAGCTTAGATTGGAAAGCACTCTCTACAGCTTTTTCAGTATGTCTTGCCAATCTTTGCTCATAGGATTTCAAAGAGGCCATCACTTCTTGAACACTTAAGGTTGAGAGGTCTTTAGTTTCTTCAATTACAGCTATAATAGGATCAAATTTCTCCGACAAACTAATCAAAGTCTTCTCAACAATTCTTCGATCACTAATATCTTCACCATGAGTTTTCATTTGATTTATCAATTCAAGAAATCTGCTGGAATAATCCTTCAAACTTTCATCCTCTTTCATTTTCATGTTCTCTAAATCCTTTCTAAGAGATTGAAGTTTTATAGCTCTCACCTTATCATCACCTTGAAACTCATTTCTTAGAGTTTCCCATGCTTCTTTTGCACTTTCAACTCTCATGATTCTTGGAAAAATTGGATCTGTAACATTCATTTGAATGAGTGAAAGAGCACTTGCATCTTTCTGTCTCTTTTCATCTAGTTTCTTTTTTTGATTTTCAGTCATACCCTCTGTTGTATTAGGTTCAGAAAATCCTTCTACTACTGATTCCCAAAGGCCAAGTGATTTAAAGATTGTCTTCATTTTTACAAACCAGAAATCATAGTTTTCACCATCAAAAGGTAGAATACTTACTTGCTGGTTTGAAGAACCAATGTTGGCCATGATATCTTGGATGAGATTTCACTCCTTTGCTGTATTTTCTTCCAATCCCAGACCTTCTTAATCAGCACAGCTCTGGTACCATTTGTTGGTGGCTGATTTTCAGCATGTGGGGGGTGTTTTGACAGCAAGAAGAAGTGGTTTTAGGGGGTTCACTGTAGACCTACGAAATTGAGTAGAAACAGAGAGATGAAACAGAGAGCTGGGTTTTTACAAAAATCTGGTGTATTCACTCTACTTCTCTTGCAAACTTACACCATATTTATATGCAAAATACATCCATGTGATGATTGATAAGTGGCTAACTAGTTTCCACCTAAACTTAACTAGAGTTACATAACTTAACTTAATATGAACTAGAGTTAACCAACATAAACAGCAGTAAATGAAAGAACAAAACAACAACTAAGCATTAATCCTAACAGCTATGTCTAAAACCCATGGCATGGTCGAGTCATACACCACAATCTTGACAGGGCATCCAAGGCTGTTTTGCTTCTCAATAAGGTCAGGCGAACCACGTGAAACCGCGACTCGCAAGCGATCAAAAAAAGACTCAACGTTATTGATCATATGATCGCTATCCTCGAAGAAGTCGGAAATGCACTCAACCTTGATTGAGCTGTCTTGGGATTGCATGGACTTGTGATGCGCTCAACCTTGTTTAAGCTCGAAGTGCAAGAACCTTTTCTTCTTGTGATGCGTGACTGTTTGCCACTTTGCTGGTCTAAAACATTGACTTGAAACTGATCTCATTTCAAGCAGACATTCTTCTCTTTCTTTAGTGAATGGTGGCATACGTTTTTCTTGCATAGTTAATTCTAGACCTTGTCATGTGGTGACCTTTATAAATGGGACTTGTATGTAGTTATTCTTTTACTTCTGGGTGTAACATAATTATGCTAAATTTTGTCTAAATAATTGGTTTCAATATCTTCCGCTGCATCTCCTTTTTACCTAGCTAGTAATAGTATACACCTGGCATCAGGGATATTACCAGTTAAAAATAGCTAATCATTCTTTCTACTTGATTTTTTTCATCTTCATGTGTGGGGGGTTTATATATTGACTAAATGCACCATGGAGATTTATTAATGTGCTTCTAGTTTCCTCGTTATTTCTCCTCTTTCCTTTATTCCCTTTTTAGGGTCCTAATTTAGTGATTGCTGCAGATGGAAAGATCCTTGTTGAAGATATTGTGAAACTGGGTAGTCGAACTGAAGATGGCAGCACAGGCGAGGTCGAGGAGAATGAAGAGAATAGAGGATAGTGCTATTCCTATATAATGTCCTTATATTAGCTACTGGCCTAGTGTCTTTCTTGTAGGTGATTCATTTGTCTGGGAAAATGGTTGCTGAGCAATTTTGATATGCTAGAACCATCACATATTTTGAAGCGATCGTAGTTTTACCTATACCAAGGCAATAGAAATTTCATGTGATATATAAAAGGAGGATACTGTTATTATTATGCTATTGCTGATAGATCTGAATTCACGTACTGTGTCCAGAGATGGCTTTAACCGGCTTCTCTTGTACCTTCTGTTTGAGCATGGTGCACCCCAACACGCGCACACACACCCAGGATACTTGCGGTGGGTGGTGTTCTCGTCGTCTCGTTTCATACCCAGAATGTCGACTTATCAGGATTGGTTTCCTTGAGGCATCTGTTCCCTGCTGGTATTGTTCCACCTAGAGATGAAATGACGGTGACTAGATAAATCGGAGGTAATTGGGCAGAGACATTGTTCATCGACTAGCATATTATCATCGAGCTTTTTTGAAAGTATAGAGCTAAAAGGTGGGGAGTACTTCTAAAGTGGTAGCTTACAAATTCTGACCGGATCCTCTGCAAAAATTACCAAAATGGTTGCCAAAACGGTGGAATCCTTTACTTGTACAACGTTAGAAAAGAAAAGCAAACATGCATAAAAAATGGTGGAAGAGATGAACTGATCGATGGCTTTAACCGGCTTCTCTTGTACCATCTGTTTAAGCATAGTGCAAGTTTAACCGGCTTTAACCGGCTTCTCTTGTACCTAGAGATGAGTTGCTAGTCTACTCTGGCTAGTGACTAGATACATAGGAGGTCATAGGGCAGAGATATTGTTCATCAACTAGCATATGATAAAATAAAAATAAAAAAAAACTAGCATATGATCGTCGAGCTTTCTTGTAAGTATAGAGCTTTATTGTAATACTTTTGAAGTCGTAGCCTACAGAGCTTTATTGTTGTGAAATGGTTTACAAAATATGTAAACCAGTAAAACGTTTCAAAAGAAAAGCAAACTATTCATCTACACACAAGTTCTGAAATGAACTCATCGATTTGCTTATCAGAGCTACCACCTTCATCTGCTGCCTCTTTGGCGAATTCTTTCCACCTGACAGCATTCCGTTTAAGCTCATTTCCTCTCTCCCCTTCCATGACTTCTCTTATGCACATCTCAATTTCTTCCCTTCTAATCATCCCCTTCTCGTCTACCTTAACTCGAACCCCGGCTTCCCATATATCCACAACATACTTGGCATTAGTAGGTTGATCCGTCCACTGCGGCACTGCCAGCATCGGCACGCCCAAACTCAACGCTTCCAGCGTCGAGTTCCACCCGCAATGAGTCATGAAACAGCCCATTGCCGGGTGAGCCAAAACCTTGAGCTGAGGACACCAGTTCACAACCAGACCTTTCTCGGATGCCTCTGTCGCGAAATTGGTAGGGAGCTTACTCTCTTCTGAAGCTCTGACCACCCACAGGAAGTACCGGTTGCTCTGCTTTAGTCCACATGCTAGTTCCTCCATTTGATCTTCTCCAAGGTTGGCCAGGCTCCCGAACGATACGTAAACAACTGAACCAGTTTCTTTGGTGTCTAGCCACTTTATGAAATCTTCATCACCAGGCTTGAAGAGACTGAGGCCGTAGTCTTTGTCATCTTCCAATCGCTTGTCCAAGTACATTGATGGAATGGTTGGTCCTATGGTCTTGATCGGCCATTGGCTTGCCATCCAGTTCACGACCTACAGGCAGTAATAACACGATCAGCAAATTTACAATTATAACTTCCATACCTGTTTTTTTTTTTTTTCAGTTTAGTGCGGATCATCTCCCAGATAAATTTACAATTACGTCTAAGTTCACGCTCCGTATTTACAATTGCTGAATGTTTGTTGTTTAATAGAGGCATGTAAGGGAACCTACCTCATTGACATTACTGTACAAAACATACCTCACATTCCAGCTTGTCAAAAGAATTGAACAACAGCCAATCCGCCTTCTCAAAATTAGAGAACCGGTCAAGAACAAGCCTCAACAAAGCTGGATACGCATTCATATCAGATATAAAAGAAGGCAAATCCTTGACACCCATCAACGGCATTGATGGCAACACCACGTTTTCCCCTTCCAATGAACCAATCTCCAAGGACCCATGACTCATATGGTAATATATGGCAGAAACAGCACAAGACTGAGTGAAAAACGAAGCTCCACACAGACCTAACTCGTGGGCTATGTCCAAAGCCCATGGCAGTATCGAGTCATAGACAACGAGCTTGACAGGGGCATGATCCATACCCGTTTAGCTTCTCAATGAGATCCGGTAAGACCCGAGAAGCCACTGATTTGAACCGTTCTAACCCGGCATCCTTCTTCTGATCTGTTTGGTCAGAGCCATCTGGAATGTACTCGATGTCGATCGAGTTGTCTGGTGCTTGCATGGAGTTTGTGGTGGCGAGCACTCTGTGCCTCGTCATCAGTGGGCGATGACGAGGTGGGACCCACCGGAGAGGAAGCAGCTCAGCGTCCACCCCAGCCACGAATAGCCCGTATCCTATCCATATCTGACTTCGTATAGATAAATTGCAAAGACATTAACACATTAAAAATAATAATTTCGTAAAAATCATCATCGACACTATATATATAAACGAAGCTGCAAAAACACATAAATATGAACAAAGTTCTAAAATGTTACTACATTTTTTAGAACATGTTACAACATTACAAGTCAATCATTTTCAGTTTGGGAATCGTCATCATCTTCATCACTAGACTCGTCGTCCTCTTCTTCGTGGGACTCGTCGTCCTCTTCATCTTCTAATTCAGCATCTTCATCAGTACACTCAGTCACATCATCTCCAACACTTTCCACGTCTTCCGTGTCATAATCTACAACTTCTTCTCCTACATGAAGTGTTGTTGGAAGAGGAAGTTCGTCCTCCTCGTTGTTGAGGAGTACCTTGGGCTATGTTAGGGCTAATTAATATTAATGAGGAGTACCTTGGACTAATTATAGCTAATTAGGGTTGATTAGGAGTAATTAGGGTTATTTAGTCCTAGTTAGGGTGTAGTTGTGCCGAGTATTGTTGATTAGTCCTAATTAGGGCTAATCAGGCTTAATTGAGTTATGTAGGGCTAATTATTATTAATGAGGAGCTGTTTTGGATAATTATAGCTAATTAGGGTTGATTAGGACTAATTAGGGTTATTTAGTCCTAATTAGGGTTTAATTGTGCCGAGTAGTGTTGATTAATACTAATTATGGCTAATTAGGCTTAATTGGGTTATGTTAGGTCTAATTATTATTAATGAGGAGTTGTTTCAGATAATTATACCTAATTAGGGTTGATTATGAGTAATTAGGGTTATTTAGAGCTAATTAGGGTTTAATTGTGATGAGTAGTGTTGATTAGTCCTAATTAGGGCTAATTGAATTATGTTAGGTTTAATTACGACTAATTAGGCTAAGTATAATCAATATGCACGTAATTAGGTTCATTTGTCGCTAATCAGAGTTTAGTTAGGTTTTAGGGTTTATTTAATCTAATCACAGGTTGCTAAGATATGAGTAATTATGGCTAATTAGGGTTTAATTTGGGGTAATTACAGCTAATTTGATTTTCATTGGGTTGTTAGGGTTAATTAAAACAAATTAGGCTCGTTAGAGCTAATTAGGGTTAGTTGGGTTAAAATATGGTTAATCAGGACTAATTAGGGCTAATTATAGCCAGTGCTGGAGCCATGATGAGATTCCAGGGGGTGCATGCTAAAAATGTTGCGTTAACCTAATTAACCTAAATTCAATGCACAGTCAACAATCTCAATTCCGACACCTCATATAGGGTGTCGATATGGTGTCCGATACGTGTCTGACACCTCCGAACACGTGTCCGACGAGTACGACACCTACAGACACATGTCCGACGCCTACCGACATGTGTCCGACACCTACAGACATTCAATTAAGGGTTCAATTAGGGGGTTCAATTAGTTCAATTTAGGGTTCGATTGGATTAGGGCATTCAATTAAGGATTCAATTAGGGCTTCAATTAGTTTAATTTACGGTTCGATTCGATTAAAGCATTCAATTTAGGGTTTAATTAGGGTTCAATCACTTCAATTTAGGGTTCAATTAGGAGGTTCTATTAGTCCAATTTAGTGTTCGGTTGAATTGAGGCATTCAATTTAGGGTTCAATTAGGGGGTTCAATAAGTTCAATTTATGGTTCAGTTGGATTAGGGCATTCAATTTAGGGTTCAATTAGGGAGTTCAATAAGTTTAATTTAGAGTTATATTCGATTAGGGCATTTAATTTAGGTTTAGTTAGGTGGTTTTATTAGTCCAATTTAGCGTTCGGTTGAATTGGGGCATTCAATTTAGGGTTCAATTTATGGTTCGATTGAATTAGGGCATTCAATTTAGGATTCAATTAGGGGTTCAATTAGTTTAATTTAGGGTTCGATTCGATTAGGGCATTCAATAGGTGACACAATTAAATTGGCTTAGCTACATCATTAACCAATGGAGCCAATTAGGGCAAATTAGGACAAGTTCCAATTAGTGAATTGGACTACGATCATTAGTGAATTGTGTTGAACTGGCATTTCATGCCATTAATTGAAATCTATATAAAGCATTCGTATCTTGGCTATCACATAATTAAAAGGGGCAGGCACATGCTGGTGCTGGGGGTGTAGTACGGGGCTTGTTGAGAGCCCGGAGATTGTGGGTATCCATGGTGACTCAACCAAGATGAACCGTTCTCTGAAGATTCTAGCCTACTTTTTACTCTTGAAATTGTACCTCCCATGATCAGTACAATCTTGAAGTCTCTCCCCTCAAATCAATCCAGCAACTTCTGTCAAAATTTGCCTCGATTTCGTGATATCGCGATACCGAGTTAAGTTATGGACAATCTTGAAGTGGAATGAAAAATGTGTTTGTTTACTTCAACAAGAAGTTGATTTTATAATGCAGATGGAATGGTAATGTGAAAGGGTACAAGTTATTGACAAAAAACCCAAACATTGACCTACTAGATTACATCCAAAATCGTTTACATTTGAAATGCTCATGACCATGACTCTTCTGATCAAGAAGCGAAGCTTCGTAGAAAGGAATGAAGCGAACTGATTTAGTGGACTTACCTTGTAATAGACGGCGGCAGTGAAGGGCGGCAGCCTTGGTGGCACGCGGCGGTGAAAGCTAGGGTTTTCACGCGGCGACAGTGGAGGGGGATCGCCGGAGGTCACCGTCTAGGGGGAGTGCAGAGGTGGGTCACCGTGTAAGTGGAGTGCGGAGCTGAGAACGGCGGTGCAGCGGTGTGATTTTCAGAGAGAGAAACGGAGAGGGAGGAAGAATCAGATCTCGGCGTTTTAATCGAGGACTTTAGCGACGGAATTACTACGTCGCTATAAGTCCGTCGGTGAATGACGTGCTTTACCGACGGAATTTTTAGCCATGGCAAACTTCCGTCGCTTAATTTTTATTTTAAAACTCTCCCAAAAAACTAATTAGCGACGGGAATTCCGTTGCTAAAAACCGCCGCAAAAAATATGTCGATAATTTTTTTTGCAGACGGAACGTTTCATCGGTAATACTATTTAACGACAAAAGTTTTACCGGCGGTTACTTCCGTCAAAATTTTTACCGACGGTTTTTACCAACAAAATCTTTTTCGTCGGTAAAAATCCGTCGCTAAAAGCCTATTTTCTTGTAGTGTACTCTGACACGGTGTCGTCCTCAATTTATGTCCCTACGTTATGTACTTTTTAATAATTGCAAGCATTATCTTAGGCCGCCGTAGATAAGTTTCCCTGTCATTCTACCCGCCTTTATGCTGTTGCTGATTAAAGACAAAGACTACGGAGTCTTTTGTTGTCGTCACTGCATATCTAAGCATTGAGAGGAGAAACAACAACGGAACACCATTATGGTCACGTCCTCCTTTGCTTCAAACCAATGAGAATTGAAGGCAAGAAGGCTGATATATAACATGCCAATATATAGTTCAGAGACGAGATGGCTATGTTTTGAAATTGTTCTGCAAAAGTGGACCAGCATGGACGCATGCTGTCATGTTCAACAAAATTTGCAAGCCATTGATTTTGGATAGAAAGCTTGAATTGTTGTGTTTAGATGTACTAGAGAAAAAAAGCTGGACCACCAGAAAGCACTTTCTTCATGGAAACAGTAGAGCAGTGGTCCATTAGAAGTCATCTTTATCAGCAGCACTCGTTTTTAATTCTTATTTATTTCGTGAAGAAAAGTTTTAAATCAAGGTATTACGTTGTGACCAATTTAAACTTGAAGAAGATTTTGAAGGATTTCGACTGTTTCTGTCACGTAAAAACACAGAGGTGCGCTATGCACAATTTGATAGCCAATCGAGTAGGGTATTTTCTTAATGTGTAAGCGTTTTTGTTGCAGTTCATTAACATAAATAAAAAAAATTCAGATAAAATATAAACTAACCGATGAAAAATAGGCCTTAAGCTTTAGGAACTATCTCTACCAACAACTCATTATGTATATTCTATATCAATATCTATACTACTTATAAAAGTGTGGATGTGTGTAAATTTTTTTTTGGACAAGAATACCCTTCGTATATCTATGAATCACTCAATTGCCATTCAAATGCAATTAATATAACTAAAATCTAGATTATTTTAATAACTCTACTTTTTTCACACTCATAAAAGTTGCAATTAATACATGAATGTACTTTTCATGTCATCAATCTATAACTTGATGCTTAGGGTATGAAAGACCTCGATGAGTATAACATCTTATATAATAATTTCAGCAATTTTCTTTTTTTAAATGAGCATTAATTAATAATGGTTTTTGCTTTCTATAGATAAACTAGTTTTGACCCCGTGCGTTGCACACATGAGGTTTGTAAAACAACCATCATAATACACGTTAAGTTAAGTCATATTAGATTAAAAAAATCATACTAATATAAGATAAAGTTTACATCTCCACACTTTGTATTGATGTTAAAATGTTAATATATTCGTCGCTAGTGCATGAAAATATATGTTCCTTGATAGGAAAACCCGTGTGGTTATAAAAGAAATTTGAGGGGTTTTCAAGTAAATGAGTATGTTTCGCACTTTATAATGACACTCATAAAATATATTTTCTTTATTTTTAGGTTCTATTATCAACAAAGGAATGAAAAGAAGATGAGACATGAGGATAATAGAGAGGTCTAGGGGTTTTTCTTTAGAGCATTGTAGAGGATAAATAGTAGAAAAAAGAACACCCTAAAATCAAGGAGAAGAAGAGGGAAACATATAAGTTAGAGAAATAGGGATTTATTTTCAAATGGATGAAAACGTATAATATCAAAATTGCAAATGAAAAACGTAAGAGAGATAACTTTTGCGGAATGGGGAGGGGATAATGGGCACATTCAAAAATTTAAAGAGAAAAGTGATAAATGTAAGATAATGGACAGATTTCAAAATTTTAAACAGAAAAGTGATAGATGTAATGGGTTGATAATGGACAACATTCAAAACTTAAAGAGAAAAGTGATAAATGTACGATAATGGACAAAATTCTAAATTCTAAACAGAAAAACGATAGATGTAATAACGAATGATTTGATATTTGAAAAAAGTCTTCATTTCTGGAAGACAAAATTAAAGAGATTAAAAAAAAGCTTTACAAGATGAAGTTGGTGTTGAATTTGATCTTCAAGTATTGTTAATTTAAATGTAGATGACTCAAACAACGGTAAAGAAGACAATATGTGTGAGGGACATTATTACATTTTACTTAAGAATTTGATTTTGTACAAATATTTTCGGAATAGTTGCAAAAATCAGATATTAATGAGAAATGATAATTATAGAAACTTGATTAAGGTGCTATAATTGCATATTAATTTTAAAATTCAAATTTAAATTGGCAAAGAAAATTTTCATTGATTGGTGATAGAAAACCGAATTTAAAAATAGAAAGTGATAAGTGTAAGTAATTAAAGTTGATTTTATATAACAATGAATTAAAGGCACGTGGTAAAATAAGAGAACGTCCACGTAGGCACCTGGTCACTTTTTCTCAGTTTCGGCTTTCATATATATATTCGACTTTCGTATTTTTTACTCATAATTGAATCTGCCTTTTATGTTGGCATTGCTATTTTACTAATACACATCAATCATCAATCAAAAAGAAAAGGTAAAAAATTGGACATTTTTAGTCTCTTTCACTTCCTTGCGATCAGCTAAAACATTCACACTCATAAAAGTAATTACAATTAATACGTGAATGTACTTTTTATGTCATCTATGACTTGATGCTTGGTATAGATTAGATTAGGAAATGCTTGGTATAGATTAGATTAGGAAAGACCTTAATAAGCATAACACCTTATGTAATAATTTTAGCAATTTGTTTTTTTTTAAATGACCATTAGTTAATAATGGTTTTGCTTTCCATGGATAAATCCGACTTTCATATTATTTAACTGATAATTGAATTTGCCTTTAACTTAGGCAATAATAATTAGCAAAAACACTACAAATAAAAAAAAAAGGTCAAAAATTGGATATTTTAGTCTCTTTCACTTTCTTTTGGCTAAGACCTGATAATATATATATGTGCGTGTTGGGGGGGGGGGGGGGTAGGGGGGTGTCTGTAGTGTACGTATGCTTATATAAATTACGTACTTCATCCTTACCTTATCGACTTAATGCACAACGAAGAACTCACATACTACAACAAGATGGTTGGAGACAAAAATAAAAAGTGCAAGTTTCTAATAAACTACAAAAAGTCTCAGCACCAAGTAAGACATCGTTATTGGAGAGGTTATAGAAGCAGAAGTTGTAACCAAGGAGCCTATAAACTTCAGAAGACTCTATATGGAAGAAGTTGCAACCGAAGAGCCTATCTTAATAATTGATGACGAGACTCTAGGATGTCATCAAACGAAGAAAAATGTAAAAAGACAAGAAAGCTAGGACTATAATCAAAATCATCTCCAGAAGAGGCTAAAGATTAGGATTTCAAAAAATTATATAGCACAATTACTTCAAATAATGTTATGATGAGTTTTAGTTAGTGTTATTGTACTTCTCTATAATTGGTGTTACTTAATAGGAAAGGAACAAATTCAAAATAGGTACTATTTCAAATTCATAACTAAGTTTCCTGTAAATTCAAATATGAATATAACTAAATATGTTGGTTAAAAGTTTTGGTCAATAATTTCCTTACTCTAAGGTTTTGCGCTATCATATTTAGTCGCAATGGTTAAATGCATATTTACCATAATATGCAGATTCTATATGAGATAAATTAAATAAATAGTGTAAATTTAAAACATTAATTATGTGAGCATTTCTTAAATTCAACTAATTTTATGTTGGAAAAGTTTTGAACCAATTTTTTTCTATGGTACTTTTATTGTGAGTAATTAAACTTTTAAGCATTCTAAATTTTATATTAGCATTATACCATTTATAATTTTATGTTAACTTTTATACTTTTGAATAAAATTGCATATAAAATCTAAAAAGATATTAGTTATGTTGTGATGAATGTAAATTAAAACTTAGATTAAAAACCTTATTATCTCTTAAGATAAATCTTACTTAGTAGGCATGCTTATTGTATGCTTTGTAAAATCTTGGTTAAATTTTATTCAAGAATTTCCTTACTACGAGGTTTTTGAGCTATCCTATGTAGTCATGTTAGTTAAACTTTATATAATTACCTCATGCAATGATTACTATATTCTCTGTATACTTTGTTAGTGGATTACATTTGCTTTCGAAAGTTGCACATCATCCTTACTTAATTAGTCTATTCTATAAACAATATATGGACCAAAATTTTCTCTATCAAAATTAAACTAATATGTAATTAACGTTATGGGTAACGCATTCAAGGTACAAATTATATTTAAAAAGTTCTTCGAAAATAATAAAAATGTCTTGAGCAATAGCAAATTGATCTCAATATGTTCTCCACATATTTTTATCAGTAAAGAATTTACTTTTTCTTTTTTGTTTACTAAATGAACTTTTAATTTTTGTTCATCTACTTAATTAGGCTTCGTTTGAGAAAACTTTTTTTTTTGTTTTCAGTGTCCAAAAAAAATAATATTAAAGAGCAGTTATTTTACAAAAACAAGTGGGTGTTTGATAACCCATATTTTTTTTAGTTTTTTTTTTGTGGTGGTGGGGCGTAGCGGTGGCCGCCGGCGGTGAGAGGGTGGTGGTGGTGGTCTCAACAAAAAAAAAAAAGCCAAAAGTGAAAAAAAAAAAATAAACTCATTTTTGGAGTTTTTTTTTTCCTTCTTCAGTTGATTTTTTAAATTGGAGAAGAAAAAAAAAATGGTTACCAAACGCGCTTTTAGTTACCAAATCAGAATTAACAAATATGCACAAGGACATTGCTTAATGATATTTCACCATAAAGATTAATTTATTTTATTACAAGCGAGTTCAAGATAAAAATTAAAATAGTTATCTTTGATGAAATAACCATAATAAAATTGTGAATTTCAAAACTACTAAAATAAGTTAATGTTAATAAACAGTCTCGTGCTTGGCACGGGATTCTGAGCTAGTCTTTATAATAACTTGTACAAAGTGTATTGCATGTCTCTACATTTTAAACGACAGCCTGTGACGCGTAACCTACAAGCATTTAAAACTGTTGCACCCTAGCGTGTATCGGTGAATGTGGGAATTTAATGGAGTTATCATTTGGAGCCTGATTGAACACTTTCGGCGAATTGATTGAATTTCTTGATTAAGGTTACCAAGTGGAATCCATTTGTCTTGGCTTATAACTTTTTCTGTCTGTATGTTAGATTCAATATGTGACGCGTAACTTTTTCTGTCCTTTTTTGGAGGTGTAATAGCAGTGAAGCTTGTCCATATAACCAAAGCTTGGTGCCGATTACAGTAGGCCTTCAAGAAGCTTTTGATTTTGAGGCAAGAGCCAACTTGTAATGCTATGTTGCTGATGCCTTTTCTGCTTAATATATTAGATTTTCCATGCTTGGTTCACATTAATTGGCCCAATTCGCTGAGATGATCTTCCAACTCTTGGAACGTCCTCATACTAGATACCTAGTGCTGTCTGGAAGTTGGTTCTTGCGAAATTGCAGTGTCTGAAAAATTCAGAGGTAAAAATTTTCGGGCAAAGCTTAGTAAATTAGGAGTGGCTATTAGTGTCTACATGCTCTGATTTGAGAGAACTAATTGGACCTTTGAGCAGCAACAAAGAACTATAGAATTGCTGTTTATGGTGATCAACCAATTGGTGCAATATATGTTGTGTTAGAAGCGGAAGCAGGTCCCTTTAAGTCTCCATTTGAATGCCGGCACATTTTAGACTTGTTTTCTACGGTGTTGGGCTGTAAGCAATAATAACTTTTTAAATGGCAAGCATTTCTTGTTTGGTAATACAACTTCACCTTTCACACCAAAAAAAATAAATCCTTTCGTGAAATCCTGATAGAGATTATGGGCATCAATTTCTTTGTTCTTACTAACACAGCTTCTATGCAGCAATACATCAAAGGAAAAAAAAATCGAGAAATCAAAGAAACAAATACAAAACACAAGATTTACAAGGTTCACCAATTTGACTACGTCCTTGGAGTATGACCAAGCTTCGATTTCACTACTCAGCAACGTTTAGAACCATAAATCCTAGCCCTCTCACTCTGCTGACATTTTTTATGATGAACTAAAATAATCATTAGCACTACAACGTACACATTTTTAAAATTGATTGTCCTAAAAAATCTTCAAAAATACATCAAAACGGATGGTCGAAAAATAGTCAAACATGACTTTGAAGGAAAATAATTAAACACTCAGATAATGCCACTTTATATATCCCTTTTTAAAGTTAGTATTATATTTTAAAAGGCTGTTTATTTGAAAGTAAGTGAAACAGCTCCATGTGCTTTTATTGTTGTTCCAAACTATTTTCACGGCACGTTATTAGTAGGTTGTTTAAGTCTACATAATGATTTACTAAATAAATGATTTGTGCCTTTTTGTTTACCTTCTTTTATGAGTTTTAATGCAGAGCACTGTAATTTGTATCTAATTTAATAATAATTCTTAAGCTATATCCAAAATATCTATAAAATGAGAACGTTGATCAATGATGTGAGCCATAAAGTGGGAAAAAAGGAAGATGCCTACATTTGTTTAGATGGAATATTGGTAAAAAGTTCATTCAACGTTTACTAAGTAAAAAGTTCATTCAACGTTTACTAAGTAAGTTAATGAAAAAATATATGGTTGTGCTTGATTCCTTGAATGTTCAACTTCTGAAGATCACTTTTTTATACAAAACTAATGATAAAGTAAAATTATACTTTCATGTGGCATAGTTGATTATTTATTGCATGCTTTCCTTTATGGCTACTTTATTCTGTATATTTAAACATTAACATTATTAATAATTTTGAGTATAAAAAGAAAATTGAACGATCGCAAAGCTATATGCATATACGATTTAACTATACTTTTCTACTTATATCTTACCCACCAAATTTCACAAATCTTAACTCAAAACCAATAAAAATTTTATAATAAACAAAGTATTAGTTTTTCTGCTTTTTGTACACGTGTAAGTACGATAAGGTAGGCATGAACAAAAAAATTTCTTTGTTTGACATTTCTTTTACTCAAATCACATAGTAAACTATTATTTTTAAGAATACATGTTAATTTTGTTTTCTTCGTTTGGGTGTGAATAGCCTCACCCACAACGTATTAGGTGATCCTGATATGATGCAAATGATATTCACTAAATTTTGATACATAACAATTAAAGGAGGATATAAGGAACTTGAAAATTAACATGCTGGTGGAAGCTAAATATATTTTTACTTTGATAGTTTTAGATACATTAATATAATCTATATATTAATGATGCACTAAAACGAGAAACATTTTTAGTAATTTATAAGGTTGTTGTCAATATAATTCTAATAGTCTTAAGTAATTCATGAGTGATGTCGATTATTATGATTTACGATATTTATTTGCTTAACTCGGTGAAAGTCATTCTAATTTTTATTTTTTAATTAAAAATATCTTCGACTATGTTATAATATATGATTGACGAGAAAACCGAATTGCACCTCAACCCGACCAAATTACATATGTACACATGCATTCATAGGGGTCTGTTAGCTAGTATTCTAAAAGTGCCTTCTCAATTTTATTTTATCTAAGGATTAATCTTGTTTTGTATGCTCATCTTTTTTCCTATGCTAGCTAATGTTCGATAATGCCATGCGTATTATTCTCAAACTAGCCTAGTAACCCGAGTCAAGTTCGGATCGATTTATAAAATACAGTATACCATAAGGTCTTAAAAAGTATATTTATATGTACCACATATCGTGAGACAAAAAAGACTTTAAAATTATTATAAATATATATTCACAGAAGAACTGCTAGATGCTTACCTTTTTTAAGCTTTTACTTTAAGTCGTCAAGTAATATTTAAATGAATATTGGCGTAGCACTTACAGTAGTAATAGTCATGCTGGTGCCATATAGAGCTAAATAACGAGTAGAATTGTGGTTGAATTAACAAAGTGGTTAGGCTATGACGTATACCTTTTGAATTGTAGATGTTATATATGAATATAATTCTTTAACTTCAAAAGTATTTGAGATGTTACATGTTTTTCGAAGGATATATAATGATTAAATAGAAATATAAATAGAATAAAGTTGCATTTCAAATTTAACAGGACTTATGTATGCACCTTATTACTTTCAAATAAGTTATTATTATATGCAAAAAAACAAAATTGACAGAACGACCACATAATATTCAATATTTTCATATATGTATGTGTGTGTATATATATATGTGTGTGTGTGTGTGTGTGTGACTCTGTGCGCGCGTGCGCATGTGCTCGAGCGCATGCGTGTGTTTCTCTAATTCTTGTAAAATGCTAGTAATAATAAAATTAAATTGACGAAGATAAAGTGTCTTTATTTTGAAGTGTTGGAATTATTTTCTACATCTTCAATGACTTGTCTCCAAATTATAATTTTTATATCTACTAAGTGCACTCATACTATTTTTTTTCATGAAAAATTAATTAAGTATAAATAAAAAGTTTTTTCATTGATCGTAAAATAAAAAAATGAACTGGTTAATCTTTTGTTTTATAGAATTACATAGATATATTTTTACATTTAAAGGTTTTAAATGTTCTCAAATATAATAATAAAGAATTATTTGATTTAATTATACCTATTTTTCTAATACATACGTGACTTCTTTTCAAAATCTCATATATGTGATGTAGCTACTTTGATTATATATATAATTATTATTGATACATTGATAATTTTTTGCAAAGATTATGTTGTGTGTGTGTGTGTATATATACATTTATTACATTATAATCAACTTAAGTTAACTGTAACATAATTTTTTTCCTTCTAAATCTCATATGTTATTTTTGTTTTCTATATACATAATTTTTGTTCATTGTATGAGAAAGTTGGTTTTAAGGACACGATAGTCAAAATTAATTCCTAATAAATTAGTATATATTTTTTTAGAATTAGTTCTCAAATTATACAAGGCTTTCTAATATAGCCCTAACATAGTTCCTGCAAAACTAAATAAACTTAAAAAATATGGATCACATCCAATAATATTTGCATACCTTTAGATACACTAACATGTTTAGTATATAACCTTATATACTTTTCAACTATTAGATTTATGAATAAGCTTTATTATTATGACAATTTTAATTAATAATAATTAGACTGTAATACCCTGAACCTTGGGTTAGCCAATTTTTATTTCTTTAACGGCAGTTCTATGAGTGATGTTCTTTTGAGTTCTTAGCGACGACTGGCTTGAGCAATATTATCAGCGATAATTTATAATATCAGTAGCTACAGATAAAAAAGTTGGTGCAATAAAAAATAAATGAAACTTACCCAGTGACTCTCAAGAAGTTATAATTAAATTAGGGTTTAGTATGTAAATATATGATCTCTCATTTTAGTTATTTTAATATTGCAGAGGGAAGCCTAGGAAGAAAAATGCGGGATTTGAAATGATATAGAGAGTTATGGGGAGAAAAAGGAGGAAAGTTTGGAGGCAATGGAAAAAATACAAAATAGAAATACACATGTATATATATATGTGTGTGTGTGTGTGTGTGTGTGTGTGAGAGAGAGAGAGAGAGAGAGAGATAAGAAAAAAGAGTCACACACGCCCCGAGCATTGCACGGGCACGTTAGCTAGTTAATATAACTTGTGAGTCAATTACGTTTCGAACAGTTTTGTCCTTATATTAGCCATTGGCCTAGTGTGTTTCTAGTAGTGATTCATTTGTCCGGGGAAATGGCTGCTGAGCAATTTACATATGCTAGAACCATCACATGTTTTGTAGCGATGGTGGTTTGCTTATTGTACTACTTCTGAGGTGGTAGCCTACAAACTCTGAAGTAGAGAGCATTATTGCTGTGAACTCGTTTGCAAATTCTTTGTAAACCAGTAAAAGGTTTCAAAAGAAATGCAAATATGCATCTACAATAGTGGAATCAAACTATTCATCTGAACTAGTTGCACGCAAGTTCTGAAATGAACTCGTCGATGTGCTTATCAGAGCTACCACCTTCATCTACTGCCGCTTTGGCTAATTCCTTCCACCTGACAGCATTCCGTTTAAGCTCATTACCTCTCTCCCCTTCCATGACTTCTCTTATGCACGTCTCAATTTCCTCCCTTCTAATCATCCCCTTCTCGTCTACCTTAACTCGAACCCCGGCTTGCCATATATCCACAACATACTTGGCATTAGTAGGTTGGTCCGTCCACTGCGGCACTGCCAGCATCGGCACGCCCAAACTCAATGCTTCCAGTATTGAGTTCCACCCGCAATGAGTCATGAAACAGCCCATTGCCGGGTGAGCCAAAACCTTGAGCTGAGGACACCAGTTCACTAACAGACCGTTCTCGGATGCCTCTGTCGAGAAATTGGTAGGGAGCTTACTCTCTTCTGAAGCTCTGACCACCCACAGGAAGTACCGGTTGCTCTGCTTTAGTCCACATGCTAGTTCCTCCATTTGATCTTCTCCAAGGTTGGCCAGGCTCCCGAATGATACGTAAACAACTGAACCAGCATCTTTCGTGTTTAGCCACTTTATGCAATCTTCATCACCAGGCTCAAAAAGACTGAGGGCGTAGTCTTTGTCATCTTCCAATCGCTTGTCTAAGTACATTGATGGAATGGTTGGTCCTACGGTCTTGACCGGCCATTGGCTTGCCATCCAGTTCACGACCTACAGGCAGTAATAACACGATCAGCAATTTTGAAGAACTAAACAAATTATTGGGACTTGATATGCCCCGGGGCCTGTGTGATGAATTTAGTCGAGTTGAAAATGGTGGAGACGGAGCATTTCAGAAATGAATATGACAGTTTTGTTCAACAATAATTAACTAATAGACAAAGCTCGTTACCACTTGCTGTTGCGCCATGGCTCTCTATTAGGAGTCTAACTCAAATAAGTTCACTAACAGAATCGTGTAAACGTTGTTTTACACGAAATTGGTTGGGAATGTCTAAATTTCACACTCATATATGTTGACGCACGACTTTTTTATTGCTGAATGTTTGTTATTTTATAGAGGCCTGCAAGGGAATCTACCTCATTGACCATTCATGTACAAAACATACTTTACGTTCCGGCTTGTCAAAGGAGTTGAACAACAGCCAATCCGCCTTATCAAAATCAGAGAACCGGTCAAGAACAAGCCTAAGAAAGCTGGATACGTGTCCATATCGGATATGAAAGAAGGCAAATCCTTGACACCCATCAACGGCATTGATGGTGACAACACATTTTCCCCCTCCAGCGAACCAATTTACAAAGACCCATGAGTTATATGGTAATTTATGGCGGAAACAGCACAAGATGAGTGAAAAGCGAAGCTCCATACACATCTAACTCGTGGGCTATGTCCAAAGCCCATGGCAGTTGCTAGGTTTGACAATTTTAGGATGAGGAGTGGCGGGGGATGTGTCCTAATAGTGCTGCTTTGATCTTCTTCCCGTTTGCAACGACAAATGTGAGAATTATGAAACTGATGTTTCGGTGCACAAACTTTGAGACCTTTGAGGCCAGGCAGAGAAATGTAGCATTGGGTTTATGTGTAAGATGAAGGAAACTGATGACGCTATAATAGTCCAAAACTTAGGAGCCCAAAATGTTTATATTAGGCGACAGTGAGCCAAGGAAGGTTACAATTGCCCAGGGCGACGTGAGGGACTTAAACTCTATCTCTAGTCCTTGACTTTGCTTAGACTCTTGCTTTGCAATGACAAATTGAAAGGTTATGAAATTGATGTTTCGCACAAACACAAGACTTTTGCAGAGGCATGATGAGTTGTTACAATTGCCAACGTAGTTATGAGCTCAGTTCCTAAGCCGCTCGTCTTTCTACCCGGGTATCCTTGCCAACCTTGGAGCAGACCAAACACACCCTCTCATTCGACTAGAAGAACCCAACATGGAATTACAGCGACACTTGCTAGCGGATTTAAATGGAATAGCCTTTCAGAGGCATAACTAGTTGCTAGCGATAGCCTTAGAGGCGTAAATAGTTGTTAGCGGATTACAACGACACTTGCTAACGATACCTAAGGTGATTCTTTAATAACGTCTGACCATGATGATCACCTTCAATGAAGTCAAGCCACTCAACCTCCACTAACCGTACGTACTAGTTATACACTGAGGGTAGGAGGGGAATCAAGAGAAACATACCTCGCCTTCCAACTTGTCGAAAGTGTTGAACAAGCGCCAATCAGCTTTTTCCCAATTCGAGAATTGATTTACAACAAGCCTTAACATGGATGGATATGAGCCCATGTCATAGATGAAAGAAGACAGATCCTTGGTTTCCATCAATGGCATTGAAGGCAGCGACACCGTAGACCCTTCAACAGGACCAATATTCTTCAATGACCCTTTATGCATATGGTAGTAAACAGCACCAACAGCGCAGGACTGAGTGGAGAACACAGCTCCATAAAGGCCTAGTTGGTGGGCTATGTCTAAGACCCACGGCATGCTCGCGTCATACACAACAACCTTGACAGGGCATCCAAGGCTGTTTTGCTTCTCAATAAGCTCAGGCAAACCGCGTGAAACCGCGACTCGGAAGCGTTCAACAAAGGACTCAACGCTGTCGATCATCTGATTGCCATCCTCCAAGAAGTCGGCAATGTGCTCAACCTTGATTGAGCTGTCTTGGGATTGCAAGGACTTCTTGGTGACAACCAGGGTGACCTTAAGGCCTTTGGAGGCAAGGCGCTTGGAGAATTGTATCATTGGGTTCATGTGACCTTGTGCTTGGAAAGGGAATACCAGGACATGTGTTTTGCTACCGGTGGCCACTTCCTTCGCTGGTTCGGCGAAGGAGGTTTGAGTAGATTTTGGATATGGGCTTATTACACCTTGTTGTATTTATTGGTGTTTGGCTGGTGGGGAAGCGTTAGCGACGGCTGCCCCTTTCTCTGCTTTGGCTCCACACAATTTCCTTTGGCTCCACACAAAGCCAATACTTTGTCGTTTGTGTCTCAAATGACACATTGACACACGCGCGCGCATTTCCTCACACATCCGAGGCACACGTACACTTCCCTTTATATTTTGATATTGTGTGAGTTGTTCAAGGACAAAGTTAAGAGGATTTTCAAGAGTCTGCATGCAAATAGGGATAGTACTATAACGTATCGAGTCACTGATTCTGGAGGCACAAATCAACCTTTTCGGATAAAGCCTCGGCTTAATTCTATAATTTAGTAAGACTGTTTCTACATATTTTATAATGTGTTACTATTTAATTTTATTGTAACATGTGTTGTATTGTGTAAGAAAGTGTGATTCCATTCAAAATTTTTAAAAGGATTTACATCCAATACAGCTGACTCCCGCAAAACAGTTCACTCGTGACAGCACTGCTACCATCAAGTTTATTTTAACTAATGTGCAGCAACTAATTAAGTTTCATAAGTTTGATTCTCAACACACCGACCATGCTTCGGATAAAAACCTCATCCGAGTACTATTGACGTGAAAATAAAAAATTGATGAGAAATTAGAAATCAAAATGCCAAATCAAATTAATCTTGGACAATTCATTCTTTCATTTGCCTTTAACTGCCGGATATAACGCTAAAGAATGTGCCACATCACCACTCTTACCATGAACATGGCCCGGGACGATAATGTGCCAAACTTAGGGAACTTGGTAGTGCGCATTATATTAGTTAATATAAACATTACGGTATCTTTCACTACCGAGGAGGATAAATTTGATGGTGCCCTTTGGGCATTTGTTAATTAAATGGTGGCATTGGGGTGACGAGGCAGTGTGACGGTGCCAAACAACATAGAGTTAATTAATGAGAAAATGGCTTTTGGGTCAATCCACAAAGTATAAACAAGATAGACTCAATATTAGATAATCTCCTAAGATGTCACATCCAAGGACGATGGTCCAACTACGGCTCTTCTCATGAAGTATCTTTTATATATCTAATCTAATCTAATCTAATCTAACATCTATATAATAATAATAATAATAATAAAATATTATATATATATACACACACACACACACACACACTAAAAGGGACAGTTTTCCTAACATTTTATCTTGCAAAATTCTCCTTCATTTTCAGTCAAAAATTCAGCAATGCCGTGCTTTCATTTATGTGCTCTTCAGGAGAAACTTACACGTGAATTTCATTTACCAGCACCTGCTTTGGTTACAACTAAAGTTGCTCTTGTAACAAAAAAAAACTAAAGTTGCTCTTGCTTATCCTCTGTTTTGCTTTATCTTCTTTCTTTTCTCCCAGATTTTCTTCTCTGTTCACCTTGTGTAATTGAATTGGAAGGCGGTCCACTTACGGTAACTTGTCCCATATTCATCTCTTTGATTTTATCTTCTGTTGCTTTATCTTCTTTCTTTTCTCCCAGATTTTCTTGTCTGTACAATAGTCAGGCTTCACCTTCTGTAGTTGAATTGGAACATAGTCTAGCTATGGTAACCTTCTCTTTCATTGCCGTCTCTTTGTTTTCTTTCATTCCTCTCTCTTAGTTTTCTGATATAGAGCATGGTGATTGACTAAAAGCATCAACCTGGGGGAATGGCGAGCATGGTCATTGACTAACCTTCTCTTTCATTGTCATCTCTCTTTCATTGCCGTCTCTTTGTTTTCTTTTCC